>JANJXV010002500.1:0-27731 GCA_024803745.1 Megascapheus bottae
AATCTACTCTATTCCAATTCCTCATTGTGAAGTGTGGTCCCATTCCTACGTTTGAAATATCCACTGTTTTGCCAACATAGTGTGATGGTAAGTCAGCTCAGACTCTGAATGAGCCTTGTAACCTATGGATCCTGGAGGAAGGCCTGTTGGAGATGCTGCTGACAAAGCTGATCCCTGCCTACCAGGAAACTTCCTGCACAATTTCAAATAGTGGAGGACAATGTAGTAGTTGCTGGAAAGTCTCTTGAAAAAGTGAATGTTCCCCCTCCAAACCCAGGTTTGCTCACCCCTTCTGGCCAAGTCTTGGAATACTTGGCTCCTCTCTGAGCCTGTTTGGTTCACTGCGGTGTTCACAGGGGAGCTAAGCATGATATAAGTGCACAAACTACTTTATTATAACTGGAACACCATGCCATTTCATTTCCCTCACAAGCTACTGGAGTCTCAACAGTGTGCTTACTGAGAAGTTGGATTTCAGGCATGAGTAAGTGGCTCCCAACTGCAGCCCTCACCTAGGTGACATTCTAGGAAATCCCATTTCCCAGTAAGAAATGAGGTGTCAGTACTAATGGCGGAGGCCTGTGAAATACAGGAGTCAGAGGAAAAGCTGGGGGCTGAATCACTTTTGAGCCATCAGGGAGGGATTGTGATAGCTTTGCCTCTTAGAACCTGAAAGCATTTACATCTTGGTCTGTGGTCCAGTGCTGCCACTTGAACCTGAACCCAGGTCTAAATGCCATCCCTTTGGTGTTCAAAAATTAGCACTGTACCATTTGAGTCATAGGTCAAGTTCTGGCTTTTTGCTGCCTAATTGAAGACAAGTGCCTTTAGACTTTTACTGACTAGATTGGCTTTCCACTGTGATCTTCAGAGCTCAGCCTGCTGGGTGGCTAAGATTAGAGGAATGAGCATTTAGTTCTTTATTTAGAGCATTCACTTATTGATTTATTTAGAGCATTTACTTAGTTAATTTAAGGTGCGTTTACTTTGGACAGATGCATAGAGGCCTCTCTCAGAAGCTTCTGGAAGTGGGGTGTAAAAGTCATCCTGTTCTCGAGTGTCTCTTACCCCCCTCCCAGCACATAAGTGCACATCTCTGCAGAACAGCCACAGCATTAGTGTCCTGCAAGAAAGGGGCTTTGGTAGAAGGCTCAGGATGGAGAGAGAAGGCTCTCACTTTCCTTGTACCGAATGTGCCCGCAGCATCATGTGTTCCATCTATACGATGTGAATGGACTTCTACCCCAGTGATTTCTACGAGTTCAAGAACTGCCACACCCTGACACAACTCAAGCTCTATATGAGGCTCCACATGCCGGCTTTGGACCTGCTCTTCTAAACACATACTTTTTGACCAGCTGGAGGAATGTGCGACCAGTAAGACCAAGAAAAAGTAGAAGTCCTGGTGTGGGTGCCTCAGAGCCTGTGAGTAGGAAGCCCATGTGGTCTAGATATTGGTTGGCCCTTACTTCTACAGAGCTTGGCAAAATGCCCTTTATGGCTGGTGTCAGCCAGGTAATGTCTGTCCTCTGAAAGGACTCGGGAATAAGCACTCATTAGAAAGACCCTACACCTCCTCAGTGTTCAGTCCAAACTCCAGTTCTACAGGTTCCTCCATTAGATCCTCATGGAAGTTGAGTGACACTTCAACTTGCAGGGTCCACTCTGTCCACTCTGTACCTATTTCCATTCTTAGGTTTGGGTCATTGTGGAAGAGCTTATCCTGAACTCCGGATGAAAAACCCACCAATGGAGCTGGTGACTGATGGAGACAGAGAATCATCACTGTACTCCAGAAAGCATGGGCCATCTGTAGAAATTACCAAACAGGTTTAGAGTCCTGTGGATATCCCTTTTGCTCTGAACCCCATGTGTGACACAGTTGAACCTGCAGATACTATGGAGGAAGAAAAGGAGCAGCCAGATTTCCTTCCGTTTCCTTTCACACTCCACCCAGAATCAGTCCATCTGAGTCAGAGTAACACTCCACTTATTGTGCAAGCTGAAGGGGCACACACTGGGCTCATGGAAAATGTCCCCATGGGAAGCAGCAAGTGTATTCTCCATACTGGATTCATTGGAGGAAAATGAATCCATCCTCACAGAATATCCAGACCCATCCATCTCACTAAAAGAGACTCAATCTCCATTGGACAAACCAGAATCCATCCCCTTCTTAACTTAGGAAGGACATTCTGTTTCTCATGAGGAAGGAGACCCTTCTGAGGACTCTGAAGTAGAATTACTGTCTGAAGGCAACTTGGAGGCCAGGCTGGATTTAGAGCTTCCCTGTCCCCTTCCTAAAAAGACATCTCTTTATCTTGCTCTCATGATTCTTGTCAAGTATTCATTGTATTTACTTTGTTAACTATTAAACTCTCATTGTTAATATTATGGTGTGCAGTTCTTCAGTCCTTATTATACTGTGTTTTATTTTCCACTTAGAATGTGAGACCTCAGACACCTAGGTCCTGGGTGGGCCAAAAACCAGACAGGTCTGGTCCCATAGAAGACAACCTTACTGGATATACAGGGAACTATGAAATCCATGGAATCACCAGGAATCCAGGCCAGGCCTCCATGGAAAGAGAAGTCAGCTACCAAAGCTTAAGGACAGAGCAGATGCCTGGAAATGTGTTTTGTCAATCAGGAGAAATGCCAGAGTAACAGTAATATTATGAGGGACTCTGTTCTGTGAGTTCAAGTCTGTTTATATATCCATTGTGCTTTGTACAAATATTTAAGAAAATTAAAACTCCACAATAGCATCGAAAATCTACTTTGGCTTTGAATGTGGCCTAGTTGTAGAGTGCTCGCCTAGTATACAAGAAGACCTTGATTCAATTCCTCGGCACTGCATACACAGAAAAAGCAGATGGGGCACTGTGGCTCAGATGTCAGAGTGCCACCCTTGAACAAATGTGGCCAAGGACAGTTCCTGGTCCCTAAGTTCAAGCCCCAGGAGTAGCCAAAGAAGAAATCATACCATTTTCCACACATTTGGAAATAAATCTGTTTTATCTAACCCTACTTCTTTTTTGCCAGTCCAGGGTGTGTGCCACCAAGCCAAACTACTGGCCCCCAACCTTACTATTCTGAATCATTTAATTTTTTTACATAATCATATTTCATACTGTCTGTATTAATACCATAAACAGTATGCTTAGTGTAATAATGTTAAAGGTAAAACATAAGAAATTAATAACTAAAATTCTTTTTTTATTACTTTTATAGCATTACTACAATTTTAGGAGAAAAATTACCTAGAATGTGTATTTTAGAGTTCAAGTAATCCATTTTGATAAATATATCAACCTACATCATTTATTGGAACACATTTTAAACTATTTTTTTCAGGAATGAAAATACATATATATTTGTTATAAATGAAATTTATGACTTGGGAGGAATGGAAAGAGAAAAGGGGGGAGGGGGTAACAGTGTTTACAAGAAATGTACTCATTACATATGTAACAGCAATCTCTTTGTATATCACCTTGACAACAAATTTTTTGAAAAGTACAATAAGTTTAAATGTCTACTTTGGGCAGAATTTTTTTTTGCCAGTACTGTGCTTAGACTCAGGACCTGAGCACGATCCTTGTTTTTGTTTTTGTTTATTCTTAAGGCGCAAGTTCTATCACATGTGCCACAGCACCACTTTTATCTTTTTTTATCTACGTTGTGCTGAGGAATTGAATTTGGGTCTTCATTCATGCTCGGCAAGAACTCTTCCACTAGGCTTAACTTATGGCCCCAGTGGGAAGGAAGTTTTCCATAAAATATGTAGGAAATATGTCCACTAAGGAAAAGCCATCAAAAATAGAAGAAAAATTATATACTTAGATAACGACATGCCAGTGTTATGGCAGATCTCTGTAATTCTAGCTTCAAGAGTGGCCTATTTGGACCGGGAGTTGGCTGGCTGAAGTAAAGTGCTATCCTTGAGCAAGCCCTAGGACAGTGCTCTGGCCATGAGTGGAAGCCATAGGACATGCAAAAAATAATAATTTAATGCCCGTGACTGGTGGCTCACCCTGGTAATCCTAGCTACCCTGGAGGATCGAGGTTCAAAGACGGACCAGGCATAAAAATCTGTGAGAATCTTATTTCCAATTAATCCAGAAAATTCAAAATGACAATGTGCCTCAAGTGGTAGAGCTCTTGCCTTGAGCTGAAGAGCTTAAGGTAAATATCCAGGCCCAGAGTTCAAGCCCCATGAGTGAAAAAAAGAAAAAGAAAAAGAAAGCCCTTATCTAAGGCTGGAGTGCACACTAGTGGTAGTTTGCTTGCCTAGTATGCACAAAGCCCTGTGTTCAATTACTCTGTACCACTAACACCAAAAAAAATGGAAATGATCTCAGAAGGTTGGGTTCTGAGGATCACAGTTCAAAGCCAGGCCAGACACTAAAGTCCATGAAACTGTTACTTCTACTTAAGCACCAGAAAACCAGAAGTGACACTGTGGCTCAAGGTGTTTAAGGTTGTAGCCTTGAGCTGAAGAGCCTAGGGACTCTGCCCAGGTGCACAATTAAAGTCTTACAACCAAGACAGACAGAGAGACAGAGAGAGAGAGAGAGAGAGAGAGAGAGAGAGAGAGAGAGAGAGAGAGAGAGAGACAGAGAGAGAGAGAGAGAGACAGAGAGAGAGACAGAGAGACAGAGACAGAGAGAGACAGAGAGACAGAGACAGAGAGAGAGAGACAGACAGACAGAGACAGACAGACAGAGACAGACAGAGACAGAGAGACAGATACAGAGACATCAAACAGTCAGGCACTGCTGGCTGAAGCGTGTAATTCTAGCTACTATGGAGGCTGAGATTGAAGGATCTTGGTTCAAAGCCCAAAGCCACCCTGGACACATATGTTTGTGAGGCTTACATCACCAATTAACTACCAGAAACCAAAAATGGAGCTGTAGAGGAAGAGCGCTAGCCTTGAGCTGAAGAGCTCAGGGACAGTGTCCAGGCCCAAAGTCCAAGCACCATGATGAATCAATAATAAAAGAAGAAGATAGCTAATAGTTATGATGAATAATTTTGTGCTGGGATTTTGGCCTAGTGGTAGAGTGCTCGCCTAGCATGCACGAAGACCTGGGTTCAGTTCCTCAATACCACATACATAGAAAAATGCTGGAAGTGGTGCTGAGGCTGAAGTGGTAGAGCCCTAGCCTTGAGAAAATATAAGGACAGTGCTCAGTCCCTGAGTTCAAGCCCAGGACTGGCCAAATCAAAAGTAGTAGAGCACTGGCATTGAACTGAAGATCTGAGGAACAGCCCAGGCACAGAGTTCAAGCACCGCAAACAACAACAACAAAATCTATGAAATGGCAGTGGTGGTTTTAAGCTAATGGTGGGTTTTATAATCATTTCTCTGAATATTAGAAAATCATAATATCTCTCATTAACCGACAAAGACCAGGAACTGGGGCTTCGTTCAAATGGCAGAGTATCAGGCAAGAGAAGAAAAAATTGAAGTAAGAACTTGAAGTTCTTGATCCAGAACCTGCATAGTAACAGATCAGCAGCCTGGTGATGGTACCTCACACCTACAATCTTAGCTACTCAGGAGGCTAAGATCTGAGAATCAAAGTTTAAAGCCAGCCAAAGTACCCAGTTAACTGCCAGAAAAACCAGAAGTGGCACTGTGGCTCACAGATTAAAGCACTAGCCTTGAGCTGAAGAGCTCAGGGACAGTGCCCAGGCCCAGAGTTCAAGCCCCACAATTGACAACAATCAAACAAGCAAACAAAACTCACAAAGAAGCCTGCAGACCACAGTGGTTCTGATGAGTCTCTTCTCTGTGGGGATCAGGAAACATTTCACTTTTTCTGTCTCTTCCCATCTCAACATTCATACTAAAATAAGACTGTGTTGAACGTTTCAATTTATAAAAATGTTTTTCATGAAGCACCCTGAAATATTCATCGCTTATATCTCAATTGAAGATAGTTGATTTGGGGCTGCATTGGTAGAATGCTAGCCTTGAGCAGAAAAGGTCAGGGATAGAGCTGAAGCACTCAGTTGAAGACCCAGTGCCAACATACAAAAGAAAATATGCACTTTATACATATTTTCTAATTTCTTAATGAATTTTTCAGTCTGTATAAATATAGGGTACATTCCTTGTTACTTAAGTAAGATTGCTCTTTTTTTTTCTTTTTGCCAGTCCTAGGGCTTGGACTCAGGGCCTAGACATTTTCATTGGACTCGCTTGCCCAAGGTGAGTGCTCTGCCTCTTGAGACACAGCGCCACTTCTAGCTTTTTTCTGAGTATGCGGTACCGGTGAATAGAACCTAGGTCTTCATGCATTCTAGGTGAGCACTCTACCATTAGGCTACATTCCCAGGCAATGAGATTCCTCTTACTGTCATTGTATGTTCACAGAGTTTGATCTCACACACTGTAGGGCCCTGGTTGGCTTTGACCTGTGATCCTAAGCCCTGAGCCTCCTAAGTAGCTGAAATTAAGTTGTGAGCCAGCATGATGGCTTCCATTCTTTTTTCTACAAAAATATATGTAGTTATCTAAAATATATCTATAGCTGAAAAAAATGAATCTCTCCCAAACAAATCTTCAAAGAAACAACCATCCTATTAAAAGGTGGGTTAAAGACTTAAAAGAGTATTCTCTGAAGAAAAAATTAAAATGGGCTTTAGACACATGAAGAAATGCTCCATATCTCTAGCAATAAGGGAAATGAAAATCAAAACAACTTTGAGATTCCACCTGACTCCAGTCAGAATGGCCATTATCAAAAAATCTAATAAGAGATACTGGTGGGGAAGTGACCAGGGGGGATCACACCTACACTGTTGGTGTGAGTGTAAACTCGTTCAACCACTAGGGAAAGCAGTGTGGTGGTTCCTCAAAAGACTGAACATAGAGCTCCCCTATGATCCAGCAAATCCACTACTTGGCATCTACCCAATTGTCCAGAAAAAAGGGCATGCTAAAGCCACTAGCACAATGATGCTCATTGCAGCACTATTTACCATAGCAAAGATATGAAACCAACCCAGATGCCACTCAGTAGATGACTGAATCAAGAAGATGTGGTACTTATACACAATGGAATGCTATGCTGCCATCAGAAGGAATGACATCGCCCCATTTGTAAGGAAATGGAAAGACTTGGAAAAATTCATATTAAGTGAGAGCAAGCCAGACACAAAGAAACATAAGCTCAATGGTTTCCCTCATTTGTAATAATTGGTTCACATCTAGGACTCTCCTAGCAGAGGATTACAATAACTCAAAAACCTAGGTATATAAGGTCATATAGGATGAGACTAAATGAAAGGATCTCTAGGATATGGGAACAAGAGCTATATCTTGCGTCATCATTGCTCTTAATCTTGGGTGATTTTTGTCCTTAATCCACTATGTTATTTCTCATCTCTTATTTTGCCCTTTGTGTTAATGTCAGATTGTTACCGTATCTGATTTTTTCCCTGGCATATTGTATATATGTTTATTTGTTTATGTCAAATAGGAAAGGGAAGGGGGGAAACAAGATGATTGGGAAGGGGAGGGGAGAGGGAACCGGGGACAAAAACATGTAGAGTGGAATAAATGTGTGAGAAGTAATGCAGTCCACTACCTGTAAATGTAATCGTAACCCCTCTATACATTACCCTGAAAATAAAAAAGAGACTATAAAAATATCTGTATAAAATGAGGCTGGATGATGGAAACAACCAGATGCCCTACTACAAAAAATGTGATACACGCACACACACACACACACACACACACACACACACACACACACACACAATGGAATGATACATAGCCAACCGACAAGATAAAATAATGGCATTCTTGGGGAAGTGGATGAAAAGGAAAAAAATCATATTAAGTGAAGTAAGCCAAACTCAAAGGAACATAGGCCCAAGAGTCTCCCTCATTTGTCAAATTCAGTAGAAACCTTGGGCTCTGCTACCAGAAATTTACAATAGAACAAAATCTAGAGACATCGTGACAAATAGTATGACACTAAATGTAAGGACCTCCAAGATGAAGAAACAAAACTCATATAATGAGTGACTGTTGTCCTTAATGAACTATGTGATCTCTTATCTCTTTTGCTATCCCTTGGATATATCACATTATTACAATATTTCACCTTGTTTTCTGATATATTTCATATGTGCCTAATTGGTTATTTGAAATTGGATAGGGCAGGGGGGAAATGAACATGAGTGGGGGTAGGGGAAGGGAAATGGGGACCATATCATTACATGGGGTATCAAAGTTTGAGAAGTAATGCACCTTTTATCTGGTGAATATAATGTAACCCTTCTATAAATTACAATAAAAATAAATACATAAAAGAAGATCTGCACAGAAAAAAATAATAATGGCATTTTTGGGGTAGTGGATGAAATTAGAGTGAATCCTGTTGAGTGAGATATGTCAACACCAAGGAAAAAAAGGTACATGGTGTCCTTAATATATGGATATTAGTTTCAACCAGTAGTAGAGCGATGATTGAATACTTGATACCCAAAGTTCTGGACATAATTTTGGAGATATAAACATGACTACATAGACAAAAAAATCTAGGATGGACTATACACTCTATAGACATGTGTTTTATTATAGATTAATCTGTATCTATGACATACAAAGACTCAGCTTAATTTTTACTATATTCTAAAATTTATGTGCCAGTGATTGTATATCGATTCCCTTCTTGAATACTTGTTGGTTAAACATGACATTTGAAATATGATGTAAAATTCAATGTTAATAAATTTTTTTAAAAAAAGTGGCTAGAGGTAAATGCCACTAATGTACTTGCTCTAAGGGGTACAGAAATTTTCTTAATGAATCAAGGGGTTTTATTACATCTTTATGCAATTATTTTAGTTCTGAGTGTTCTACACTCAATGATACTTCTGGAAAGATGATATAGCTGACTGTGTAGATGGTATGAAGACATACTGGCCTAAACGTAGAATAAAGCATTGGTAAGTGGCTGTTAGCTGTCCACATTCTACTGGAATATGTGGAATGAATTTATTAAGCACAATGCAGGCTCTTAGTCAGATCAGGATCAAGATTATGTGGTTCCATGAGATGAATGATGAAAGATCAGAAAAATCTACTAAGATATCCAGATATACTTTTGAAAGTAAGGTATTTGGACTCCTTTTTTTTCTTTCTTGGTGGGGAGCTTGAACTTTGGACCTGGGCAAGGTCTCTTAGTTCCTTTTCCTCAAGGCTAATGCTGTACCAGTTTTAGCCACAACTCCACTTAGTTTTTGGGTGGATAAGTGGAGAGAAGAATATTACAGTTTTTTTTGTTTTCGTTTTTTTGTTTGCAAAGGCTTTGAATCACCTTCTCTCTGGCTAGTAGAATGACAATTATGACCCTCCAGCGCCTGGCTAGTAATTTTTTGAAAATTGGACTTTCTTCCAAATCACGTAACTGCTTCCTAGCAAAGTTCTGAAACCTGACTTAAATGTGACAGATTTTTGTCACTTTGAGACCCTCTGTGCTGAACGTTAGAAATCTACCAGCTGAGTCACAGTGGCACTTCCAGTTTTTGTTTATGTGGTGCTGAGGAATGGAATCCAGGGTTTCATACATGCTAGGCAAGCTACATTTTCAGCCCAAGGTTTTATGTTTTGTTTTTTAAGTGTTGTTGCTTCTAAGGTACTGTATGATGTTCTTTCATTTTCTTTGCTTTTTACCTCTTTTCTCCTTTTTCCCTTTAGTTTTATTCTCTGTAGTCACTGTGTTGAATTCGGGTACCCTGTGTCTTGTACATAGGTTTATGTGATTTGGGGAATGGAGAGGGTATAATAAAATGGTAAAAAAAAAACAAAGGAAAAAGGGTGAACCAATTGAACAGTGATACTTGGAAGACACTAAACGGAAATGAACTGAACTATCTGGGTGGAGAGGGGGCTGAGGGTAGGAAAACAGAGAAAAATGAGGGAGGGGATAACAATTTTCTTAAGAAATGTGTTCATTACTTATGTAACCGTATGCCAACAATATATTGACTTAACAAAAAAATTAACTTAAAAAATAATTTAGCCGAGTATGGTGGCTCACACTTGTAAATGTAGCTACTCAAGAGGCTGGGATCCAAGGATAGCAGTTCAAACTCAGCCTGGGCACTGAAGTCCATGTGACTCTTATCTCCAAATAACCACCAGAAACTCAGAAGTGGCCCTATGGCTCAAGGGATAGGGCAGTAGTCTTGAGCTGAAAAGCTCAGTGACAAGACCCAGGTGCAGAATTACAGTCCCATGACTTGAATGATGAATGATACTAGCCAGGCTCTGTGCGCTCACACTTGCAATTCTATCTACAGAGAATCAGGTTTGAATCCAGCCCAAACAAATTGCATGATATTCTGATTTACAGTTCATTACCAAAAATCTGGAAGTGGAGCTCTGGATCAAGTGGTAGAACACTAGCCTGAAGTAAAAAAAAACATTTAAGGACAGTTCCCAGCCCCAGGTTCAAGTCCCAGGGCTTGCATAAAACAAACAAAATGTGACGCTGAGTCCTCCATCATTTAGTGTTATAGTTCAATATTCTTGATATGCGTCTTAGAAATTAAGTCCCTAGCAAATACTCTCCCCTGAAATTCTGCTTCATAGCTGATTCATAGAATTTCAGCATCATTACTATCACCTTCCAGTTAGCATAGCAGTCTACTACTGAAACTTTGAAGAAAACTTTTGAGTAATCCTAATAAATCTGTGTATCATCTGCACACACATCAAATCAGCAGCAGCTATGTTCTACTATTATCTAAATGTATTTAATCCCTTCTTGAGTTAATGAGCCTTAAAGAGTAAAACATATGAAATAGTTATGAAACGAAGTCACCATTCTTCTACCTAATATTGTAATATAAGTTTATATATGCAAGGACTATTCTGAAGTGTGCAGAAGATAGCTTCTAATTATAATATTCTCATGAAGTATTGCTTTTAGGAAACATGTTGCTTGCTTTGGGAAAGCAAAGGCAAGGAAAAATGATATAGGTAAGTTCCCTCTTTATCAGAAGGAAAATACTATTGGGTTTAGATCAACTTCATTCATTCCGTGCTGATGAAACAAATATTTGCAATTCATGAGGCCAATTACTTCATTGTGATGCACAATCATCCAGCTTAGATCAATCTTCCAAAAAAGGAAAGGAACAAATGAGAAGCAATTAAGGTTTCCAAAATGAACCAGGTGGTGGTGGCAGCTCACACTTGTAATTCTATCTACTCAAGGCCTGAAATCCAAGGATCTGGATTAAGTCTGTCTGGGATGAAAATATTCCTGTCTGAAACATCATCTCTGTTATCACAGCCCAGCTGATACACTCTGCCCAACAGGTTCCAAACACCAAAGTCCATTTCCTATCTGAAATACTAGCAAACGTACTCACACATTATTTGCTCTTTAGGAGATAGTTGAAACATGTACCAGAAACATTTCCCTGGCTTCAGAGTGGAAGTGGAAATATATACTCACTAGAAGCCCATCTAGTAAATTACAGTCAATCATCTTTCCTCACATATTGTTAGTTAAATTGAACAATGAGTGTTTGGATCAGAAGCGATGTGTATGAGCATACAGCTTGTAAAAGTACTGTAATATTAGCTACTCAAGATAAGCGGAGACCTGAGGATTCCAGTTCAAAATCAGCCATGCAATAAATTCCATAAGATTTTTACCTCTAATTAACCAGCAAAAAACAGAGCTTTAAATTGTGCTTAAAATGCCACAGGCCAAGCTTTGCATAAAAGTGCTAAGGGGTAGCATTCAGGATCCCACTCTCTCCACTCCTTTTTAACATAGTACTAGAATTCCTAGGCAGTGCAATAAGGCAAGAAGCAAGCATACAGGGGATCCAAGTAGGGAAAGAAGAAATAAAACTATCCCTCTTTGCAGATGACATGATTCTGTATTTAAAGAATCCTATAGACTCTACTCCCAATCTCCTTGAGCTGATTCAAAGCTTTGGAAGGGTAGCAGGCCATAAAATCAACCCTCACAAATCAACTGCCTTCATTTACGCCAACAGTGAGAAGAATGAGGCAATAATCAGGAAAGAAACTCCTTTCACAATAGCCTCAAAGAAAATAAAGTACCTAGGAATTAGCTTAACTAAGAATGTAAAGGACCGTTTAGATGAAAATTTTAAAACCGTAAAAAAGGAAATTAAAGCAGAACTAAGGAAATGAAAAACCTCCCATGCTCCTGGATTGGAAGAATCAACATTGTGAAAATGACAATCTTGCCAAGGGCTATCTACAAATTCAATGCAATACCCATCAACATCCCAATGTCATTCTTTAAAGAAATACAAGAGGCAATTCAAAATTTCATATGGAATAATAAAAGACCCCGTAAGCAAAAACACTTCTTAGCAGAAAGAACAGCGCTGGAGGAATTTCAATTCCAAACTTTAGACTCTATTACAGAGCTATAATTCTCAAAACAGCTTGGTACTGGCACAAGAACAGGCCTGAAGTCCAATGGAATAGAAATGCGGACCCAGATATTAAACCACAGACCTATGGCCACCTAATCTTTGACAAGGGAGCCAAAAAAATAGAATGGAAGAAAGATAGCCTCTTCAACAAGTTGTGCTGGCAGAACTGGTTAAGCACCTGCAGAAAACTAAAGTTGGATCCTTCTTTGTCACCTTGCACTAGAATTTTCTCCAAATATATCAAAGACCTGGAGGTAAAATTGACACAATGAAAAGTTTACAGGAAGGAATAGGAGATACACTAGGCCTCCTTGGCACAGGTCGAAACTTTCTTAATAAGGACCAAGAATCTTAACAAATCAGAGAAAGGCTGGATAAGTGGGACTGCATTAAACTGCAGAACTTTTGTATGGCAGTGGATATAGCTAGTAAACTAATCAGGAAGCCTACAGATTGGGAGAAGATCTTCACCAACCAAACAACGGAAAAGGTCTCATATCTAAAATATATCAACAACTCAAAAAATTGAATCACTCCAAAACTAACCTCCAAAGTAACACCCATCCCATTAAAAAATGGGCCAAAGACTTAAAGAGAGTCTTCTCTGAAGAAGAAACAAAAATGGCCTATAGACACATGAAGAAATGCTCAACATCCCTGGTCATAAAAGAAATGCAAATCAAAACAACTCCAAGATTCCACCTCACTCCAGTTAGAATGGCCAGGATCAGGAAAACGAATGACAGGAGATGTTGGAGGGGATGTGGCCAGGAGGGATCACTACTGCACTGTTGGTGGGAGTGCAAACTCGTTCAACCACTATGGAAAGCGGTGTGGCAGTGCCTCAAAAGGCTAAACATAGAACTCCACTATGACCCAGCAATTCCACCACTTGGCATTTACCCAACAATCCAGAAACGAGGGCATACTAATTCCACTAGCTCAACAATGTTCACTGCAGCACTATTCACCATAGCAAAGATATGGAACCAACCTAGGTGTCCCTCAGTTGATGAGTGGATCAACCAGTTGTGGTATTTTTACACAATGGAATTCTATGCTGCTGTCAGAAAGAATAATATCGCCCCATTTGTTAGGGTATGGAAAGACTTAGAACAAATCATATTAAGTGAAGTAAGCCAGACTGAAAGGAAATTAGGCTCAGTGGTTTCCCTCATTCGTCATAATCAGTAGAAACCTTGGGCTCTACTAGCAGAGATTTGCCATAGAGCAAAAGGCGATATAATGTGAAGCTAATTGAAAGGACCTCCAGGATATTGAAACAAAAGCCACATAATGGACGATTGTTGTCCTTAATGTACTATGTTGTCTCTCATCTCCTTGGCTGTCCCTTGGTTATCCCATATTGGTATCTCACTTCGGTATCTCATATTGGTATCTCACTTTGTTATCTGATATATTGAATTTATTTGTATTTGGATATTTGAAATTTGATAGGGAAGGGGGGAAAACCAAGTTGGGTGGGGGGTGTGGGATTGGAGGGAAATGGGTACCAACACATGTGAAAGGGTATCAATGCATGTGAATTAATGCACTTTCTATCTGGCAAATATCATGTAACCCTTTTACTAATTACAATAAAAAAATTCAAAAAGAAAAGAAAGTTGTAGTGTGTTGGGAGGATGATGGGGTCAAATACATTTCTTCTTAGAAATATACCTCATCTGGTTGCCCTGTATTTTCCTGGCCTTCTTCTTAGAGAAAGGCCTGTTATACTGGATTTGTGGATTGGCAATGATCTAGCATGTACATCTTCGAGTAAGACATCCACAACTTCCATGCCTGAGACTCGAATTTCCTGACCTTTGGCAACAGCAAAGCAATATCTTTCTTCCTCCTGAGCCACAGGCCAAGTGAGCTGGCTTGAGTTGGTTGTTAGTTACAGTGGCTTGGTTACCAGGGTTCCATATTCTGTTCCATTGTCAGGGAGGCAGGGTCACCTTTCAGGGCCCAATGACCAAAGATCCTTGCTCACAGAAGACCTCACCAAAGACATAGTGGAGGCTGAGTCTCTCCTCCAATCTCAAAATATACATGTGGATTTAGTAAACAGCACACCTTATTTGTCCAATCCCAATGTCTTCCAGTAGGCCTAGCTACCAGTCTGGTCTCAGGCTCAAGGAGCCTTTCTTAGGTAAGATCCAAACTTAAGGGTCAATATTGCCCTCATCCTTTACAAAACATTTGCTTCACAGTACCCTCTCTGCCTGCATTTTGCCCCTTGTCTATTTTTTGTTTGTTTTTGCTAGTCTTGGGACTTGACCTCAGAGTGTGAACATTGTTCTTGGGCTTTCTTTAGGCTTTAGCTGTCCCACCGAGCCACAGCACCACTTGCAGCGTTGTCTATGTATGTGGTAATGAGGAATCAAACCTGAGTCTTTTTGTGTGGTAGCCAAGGACTCTACCACTAGGTCAAACACAGAGGGCATCATGCACATATTTTTGACGTCAATCTACTAGGACATTATTAGGTTTCTGTATCCTAATCAATTTTTTCCTGATGATTAGCTTTGCTGTCATGTGTAAAAAATGCAAGAGGGAAAAACACAGAAGAATCAGTGAAATTTTAAAAAAAAAGCATTACACACATAGATAAGTGTTCATTCTTTGTAGGAGAAAGGATATTTTGATATGATGATGATGACTTTATAATTACTATGTGAGGGTTGAAAGTTTGGCATAGTGGTAGAGTGCTTGCCTAGCATCCATGAAGATCTGGGTTTGATTGCTCAGTATCACATAGATAGAAAATCTAGATGTGGCACTGTGGCTCAAGTGGCCGAGGGCTAGACTTGAGAAAACCCGAGGACAGTGCTCAGGCCCTGAATTAAAGCCCCAATACTGGCAGAAGACAAAAGAAAATAAAAATGCTTTTTACGAGCTAATTCACTCACAGCATTTGCTTCTAAAATCTTCGTTTCTGCATCTTGTGAAATACCCCTTTCCCTCAACGTAGACAAGAAAAACAGATCCATCCCATGGTCCACTGTGAGGCCACTGGTTGGGCTAAGAGCTAGTCGTGCAGCAACACATAAGTTTTATTCTAATTCTTTCCAAATTTTGTACTCAAATATGCTACCTACTTACCAACTTAGGTCAGTTATCCTTATGCTATACCTTTTCTTCATTACTACAATATTCTTACACTCCTACGTTAATCCTCTTGTACCTCCCCTGACCTCTCTCATTCTTTATTTCTATCTCTGGACCTCTGCTTGTCTTTCAACCCTTATACTGCACGGATCTACACTTGATGGCTGTTGAGCAATATTGTATATGTAGGTGGTTAATTATTCTCTAGGCTCAGAGGGACTTAAAGACAATAGAGACTGGATTGAGAGGCTTATTGTTTTGGGTATAAATCGTTTATCAGTGGTTGTATTAGACTGTTCTGTAAGTGCACAAAAAGAAAGAGTGATAATACCAATCAAAACTTGTGATCATCTAGTGTCTGCCAGCTACAGATGTCTAGGTTGGTTATATCTGAAAAACTATAATCGTATTTAGTAGTAATCTTGCTCCCATTTTCAAATGGGCAGAACAAGAAACTCAAGAAAAATGTCAAATCAAGAAACACCATCCCCCACCCAATGTAAACAGACATGGAACAGTCACTGGCAAACCTAGAGGAGAGTCTTCCAAGTGCTACACAAATGCAATTGATAAACATCATTAATGGAAAATATGAAAATATAAAGAAAGAGATAATGGCGGAAGCCATAGCTGAACAAGAGGAAAGCATAAACAAGGTGATAAGTGAAAAAGAAGAAGCCATAAAGGAGGCCATAATAAAGGTTTTTGAAAGAAAGATGGATGAATTCATAGAATCCACAAGTAAAAACGTATCCAAAGTCCAGCAAATGTCCAAAGAAAATAAGCTACTGAGCTAACCACTCAAAAGGAAATCAAGGAGATGAAGAAATCCATACATGATCTAAAACAAGAGATGCAAGGCACCAAAAGTGAGCAATTAGAAGCAAGGGAGATGAAAAATAAAGTAGATAGTTTTGATAGCATATTAGAGAAAGCAGAGGAGAGAATTTACGGGGCTGAAGATAATTTAGTTATTATAGAGAAAGAACAGAAAATGAGTCAATCCAAATCTAGGAAATATGAGAGAGCGCTTCAGGAGGTCCAAGATACAATTAGGAAGCCTAAATTAAGGCTAGTTGGTATTGAGGAGGGCATGGAGAAAGAGGTCAATGGTATTGGAAATATACTTCAGGGAATCATCTCAGAGAATTTCCCAAATATCCAGAAGGGCAGGCCCATCCAGATACGAGAAGCTTTTAGAACCCCAAACAGACCTGACCAGAAAAGAACATCCCACCGCCACATTGTGATCCGAACTGGATCAATAGAAACGAAAGAAAAGATCCTAAAGGAAGCCAGGGAAAAGGGATCAGAAACCTATAAAGGCAAACCAATCAGAATAACCCCAGATTTCTCAGCAGAGACCATGCAAGCACGAAGTGACTGGAAGCATATATGTCATGCCCTTAAATCAAATAACTACCAACCAAGAATACTGTAGCCAGCTAAGCTCTCATTCATAACTGAGGGAACAGTAAAAATATTCCTTCCAGGGAAAAGCTGCAACAATATGCCGAAACAAAACCAACACTACAGAGAATTCTCAACGATGCTCTATACATAGAAAACCAAAATAAATGCAATATAGGGAAAGAAATGGCACCTAAACAGCATACCATCTAAGGACCACAAGAACTGTCAAGACACAGGCCCTACTAAAAGCTTTTAAAAATGGTAGGAACTAATAAATATCTCTCAATCCTCTCAATATCAATGGACTTAACTCTCCAATTAAACGACATAGGCTGTCTAGTTGGATCAAAAAGCAAGAGCCATCGTACTGCTGTCTTCAAGACACACATCTTACCCAAAAACAATCATCTTTTGAAAGTGAGAGGTTGGAATAAACTCTATCAAGCTAACTGCCCCCATAAACAGGCTGGAGTTGCCCTCCTCATATCAGATACACTAGACTTCAAACTAAAATTAGTAAGACAAGACAAAGAAGGTGACTACATACTACTAAAGGGATCTTTCCTCCAGGAAGACATAATGATCCTTAATATTTACACACCCAATCCCAGAGCTCCAAACTTCTTCAAGCAAACTTTACTTACACTGAAACCATACATAGATCGAAATACAGTGATTGTTGGTGAGTTTAACACACCACTCTCACCTATGGACAGATCAACAAGGCAAAAACTCAACAGAGAAACCTTAGAACTGAACAACTATATAGACCAACTAGATGTAACAGACATCTCCAGAATATTCCACCCAGTAACAACACAATATACGATTTTCTCAGCAGTACATGGAACATTTTCCAAAATAGACCACATCTTAGGCCATAAAACAAACCTGGACAGATTCAGAAACACTGAAATTATTCCATGCACACTCTCAGACCATAAAGGCATCAAATTGGAACTGAACACACATCTCCACCAACGAAAACCCTGTAACTCATGGAGACTGAACAACACATTGTTGAATCAAAAACAATGGGTAATCCAAGAGATCAGAACAGATATCCAACTGTTTATGAAATTTAACAATAAGGAGCACACAAATATCAACTCCTTAGGGACACAACAAAGGCAGTACTCAGAGGAAAATTTATAGCGCTGAGTGCCTACAACAGCAAGTTGGAAAAATGGCAAACCAACTAGTTAATGTCTCACCTTAACCTCCTGGAAAAAGAGCAACAAACCAACCGAAACCCATTAGGAGAAAGGAAATTATTAAAATCAAAGCAGAATTAAATGATTTGGAATAAAAAAAAACTATAGAAAGAATCAACAAAACAAGGAGTTGGTTCTTTGAAAGAATTAACAAAATTGACAAGCCCTTAGCAAATCTTACCCAAAAAAGAAGAAAGCATATCGAAATAAACAAAATCGCAGATGAAAATGGTAATATCACGACAGAAATTACCAAGATCCAGAATATCATGTGGGAATACTTCTCAAACCTTCACGCCAACAAACTTGAGAATCTAGAAGAAATGGATGAATTCCTAGACAATATTAACATACCCACACTGAACCAAGAAGAGCTAACCCAACTCAACAGGCCTATTTCAAGCTCTGAAATAGAAATGGAAATTAGACAACTTCCACTTAAAAAGGGCCCACGGCCAAATGGATTCACAGCTGAATTCTATAAGGTCTTCAAAGCAGAGCTCACACCAATACTCCTCAAGCTCTTCAACGCAATTGAAAATGAAGGTTCTTTACCAAACTCATTCTGTGAAGCCAGTATATCCCTCATCCCCAAACCAGACAGAGATTCATCAAAGAAAGAGAACTATAGACCCATTTCTTTGATGAACATCGATGCAAAACTTCTCAACAAAATACTGGCCAACCGTCTACAACAACTCATCAAAAAAATTATACACTATGATCAAACTGGATTCATAACAGGGAAGCAAAGCTGGTTCAACATACACAAATCAATTAATATAATTCAACACATCAACAGGAGCAAGGACAAAAATCACATGATTGTCTCAATAGATGCGCAAAGGGCATTTGAGAAGATCCAAAACCCCTTTATGTTAAAAGATGTGGAGAAACTAGGACTCCATGGAACATTTCTCAATGTAATAAAGGCTGTGTATGAGAAACCCACTGCCAGTATTATACTTCATGGTGAAATTCTAAAGCCATTCCCTCTAAAATCAGGAACGAGACAAGGATACCCACTCTCTCCACTCCTTTTTAACATAGTACTAGAAATGCTATGCAGTGCAATAAGGCAAGAAGCAAGCATTAAGGGGATCCAAGTAGGCAAAAAGGAAATAAAACTATCCCTCTTTGCCGATGACATGATTCTGTATTTAAAGAATCCTATAGACTCTACTCCCAAGGTCCCTGAGCTGATTCAAAGCTTTGGAAGGGTAGCAGGCCATAAAATCAACCCTCACAAATCAACTGCCTTCCTTTACACCAACAGTGAGAGGAATGAGGCAATAATCAGGAAAGAAACTCCTTTCACAATAGCCTCAAAGAAAATAAAGTACCTAGGAATTAGCTTAACTAAGAATATAAAGGACCGTTTAGATGAAAACTTTAAAACCCTAAAAAAGGAAATTAAAGCAGAACTAAGGAAATGGAAAAACCTCCCATGCTCCTGGATTGGAAGAATCAATATTGTGAAAATGACAATCTTGCCAAGGGCTATCTACAAATTCAATGCCATACCCATCAACATCCCAATGTCATTCTTTAAAGAAATACAAGAGGCAATTCAAAATTTCATATGGAATAATAAAATACCCCGTAAGCAAAAACACTTCTTAGCAGAAAGAACAGCGCTGGAGGAATTTCAATTCCAAACTTTAGACTCTATTACAGAGCTATAATTCTCAAAACAGCTTGGTACTGGCACAAGAACAGGCCTGAAGTACAATGGAATAGAACTGCAGACCCAGATATTAAACCACAGACCTATGGCCACCTAATCTTTGACAAGGGAGCCAAAAAAATAGAATGGAAGAACGATAGCCTCTTCAACAAGTTGTGCTGGCAGAACTGGTTAAGCACCTGCATAAAACTAAAGTTGGATCCTTCTTTGTCACCTTGCACTAGAATTAACTCCAAATGGATCAAAGACCTGGAGGTAAAAGCTGACACACTGAAAAGTTTACAGGAAGGAATAGGAGAAACACTAGGCCTCCTTGGCACACGTCGAAACTTTCTTAATAACGACCAAGAATCACAACAAATCAGAGAAAGGCTGGATAAGTGGGACTGCATTAAACTGCAGAACTTTTGTATGGCAACGGATATAGCAGGTAAACTAATCAGGAAGCCTACAGAGTGGGAGAAGATCTTCACCAACGAAACAACGGACAAAGGCCTCATATTTAAAATATATCAACAACTCAAAAAATTGAATCACTCCAAAACTAACCTCCAAAGTAACACCCATCCCATTAAAAAATGGGCCAAAGACTTAAAGAGAGTCTTCTCTGAAGAAGAAACAAAAATGGCCTATTGACACATGAAGAAATGCTCCACATCTCTGGTCATAAAGGAAATGCAAATCAAAATAACTCTAAGATTCCACCTCACAACAGTTAGAATGGCCAAGGTCAGGAAAACGAATGACAACAGATGCTGGAGGGGATGTGGCCAGGAGGGATCACTACTACACTGTTGGTGGGAGTGCAAACTCGTTCAACCACTATGGAAAGCAGTGTGGCAGTGCCTCAAAAGGCTAAACATAGAACTCCCCTATGACCCAGCAATTCCACCACTTGGCATTTACCCAACAATCCAGAAACAAGGGCATACTAAACCCACTAGCACAACAATGTTCACTGCAGCACTATTCACCATAGCAAAGATATGGGACCAACCCAGATGTCCCTCAGTTGATGAGTGGATCAACAAGTTGTGGTATTTGTACACAATGGAATTCTATGCTGCTGTCAGAAAGAATGACATCGCCCCATTTGTTAGGAAATGAAAAGACTTAGAACAAATCATATTAAGTGAAGTAAGCCAGACTCAAAGGAACTTAGGCTCAGTGCTTGCCCTCATTCGTCATAATCAGTAGAAACCTTGGGCTCTACGAGCAGAGATTTGCCACAGAGCAAAAGGCCATATATAAGGCCATATAATGTGAAGCTAATTGAAAGACCTCCAGGGTATTGAAACAAAAGCCACATAATGAATGATTGTTGTCCTTAATGTACTATGTTGTCTCTCTTCTCATTTGCTGTCCCTTGGTTATCCCATGTTGGTATAGTATCTCACTTTGTTATCTGATATATTGAATTTATTTGAATTTGGATATTTGAAATTTGAGAGGGAAGGGGGGAAAACCAAGACGGGTGGGCGGTGTGGGGTTGGAGGGAAATGGGTACCAACACATGTGAAAGGGTATCAATGTATGTGAATTAATGCACCTTCTATCTGGAAAATATCATGTAACCGTTTTACTAATTACAATAAAAAATGAAAAAAAAAGGAAAGTTGCAGTGTGTGGGGAGGACGATGGGGTCAAATACATTTCTTCTTAGAAATATACCTCATCAGTTTGCCCTGGATGTTCCTTGCCTTGTTCTTAGAGAAAGGCCTGTTATACTGGATTTGTGGCTTGGCAATGATCTAGCATGTACATCTTCGATTAAGACATCCACAACTTCCATGCCTGAGACTCGAGTTTCCTGACCTTTGGCAATAGCACAGCAACACCTCACTTCCTCCTGAGCCACAGGCCAAGTGAGCTGGCTGAGTTGGTTGTTAGTTACAGTTGCTTGGTTACCAGGGTTCCATATTTTGTTCCATTGTGAGGGAGGCAGGGTCACCTTTCAGGGACCAATGACCAAAGATCCTTGCTCACAGAAGACCTCACCAAAAACATACTGGAGCCTGAATCTCTCCTCCAATCCCACAATATACATGTGAATGTAGTAAACAGCACATCTTATTTGTCCAATCCCAATGTCTTCCACTAGGCCCAAGTACCAGTCTGGTCTCAGTCTCAAGGAGCCTGAGGAAACAATAAAAACATTCCATTCCAGGGAAAAGCTGCAACAATATGTCGAAACAAAACCAACACTACAGAGAATTCTCAAAGATGCTCTATACATAGAAAACCAAAATAAATGCAATATAGGGAAAGAAATGGCACCTAAACAGCATACCATCTAAGGACCACAAGAACTGTCAAGACACAGGCCCTACTAAAAGCTTTTAAAAATGGTAGGAACTAATAAATATCTCTCAATCCTAACTCTCAATATCAGTGGACCTAACTCTCCAATTAAACAGCATAGGCTGTCTAGTTGGATCAAAAAGCAAGAGCCATCGTTCTGCTGTCTTCAAGAGACACATCTTACCCAAAAACAATCATCTTTTGAAAGTGAGAGGTTGGAATAAACTCTATCAAGCTAACTGCCCCCATAAACAGGCTGGAGTTGCCATCCTCATATCAGACACAATAGACTTCAAACTAAAAGTAGTAAGAAAAGACAAAGAAGGTGACTACATACTACTAAAGGTATCTTTCCTACAGCAAGACATAACGATCCTAAATATTTACACACCCTTTTGAAGATTCTCAAAAGATTGAAGATTCTGCCAGTGTAAGTTAGATTCCGGCATTGATATTAAATAATGCAATAAGTAGGGATTTATATTTGAAATATCGCTGTTGAAAAAAACTAACACACATTTGCTTAGTATTTGCTTTTGATTTCCCAAGAAGTTCAGTACAAGCTAACATCTGTGGCATATATCGACTGGGAGAAATGATTCAGAATATGTGACTCATTTGTACAGGAGTCAGTGAAAAGATACAGAAGCAGGATACCCATATTGTGATAATTTGTATCTTTTGCATATTTTGTGTTTGTTATTAATTCCATTTGTAGTGTACATTTCTAGGTAAAAACTTTTAAAATGTTTCCAAACAATTTGTTATTTCAACAGCAAAAAAAGACATTTATATGCCTGATAAAATTCACAGAATCCAAATTTTTCCATATTATTTTTTGTTTTTTGTGTTTTTTTTGGTGGGTCATAGATCTTGAACTCAGCCTGTGCACTATCCCTGATCTCTTCAGCTCCAGGCTACCTCCTTACCCTGGAGCCAAGCCACACTTCCCATTTTCTAAAGGTAAATTGGAGATAAGAGTCTCAGGTCTTTCTGTGCCAGGATGGCTTTAAACCTTGATCCTCAGATCTCAGCCTCCTGAGTAGCTAGGATTATAGAAGTGAGCCACCACCCCATCATGCTCAGCTTTCTGTTTTTTTTTAAACAAGCCCTTTGGCTGGAACTCGGTCTGAGCACTGTCCTTCAGCTTTCCTCAAGCCTAGTGATCTTCTACTTGAGCCACAGCACTACTTCTGTTTTTTTCTGTGTATGTGGTACTGCGGAATTGAACCTTCGTCTTCATACAAGCACTCTACAACTATGCCAAACTCCCAGCCCCTCCACATTAGTTTTTATGATAGATCTTTCCATGCATGTAGGATGGCTAGAAATCCTTCTTGAGTTTCCCAAGATCAGGGAGTATAGGTGTGCCCCATCCTGTGTGGCTACATAACCATTGTTTAGGGTACAGTTCTCTCTTCATTCTACCCATCTAGAGCAATTTTCATCTTCCATGTATAATCATTAAACATTCAGCTCCTGTTCCTCTCCACTCCATTCTCTGGAACCATCGTGCTTTTTGGCTGTAAGGGTTTGTTGATCCTTGGAAGCTCTGGAAGGGAAAACATACCCTAGCTCTTCCTTTATGACTGCTGTATTTTTAGTTTACTGTAATCAAGATTCATCTGTAAAATATAGTAAAATGTTCTTTCTTTTCAATGCATTGTTTTGCATATTTCTATCTTTTGATTATTATTAATACTTGTGAATGGATTCTCCACATATTTGTTCTAGTCTCTGCTTTCTCTTCCATTAGGTACAAATCTAGAAATAGAAGTGTTGGACCATATTTCTATTTAATTCTATATTTAGTTCTTTTTTAGCACTCTCCACGCAATTTTTGATTGTTTTATATTCCTTGCAGAACTATTCCAAAGTTCTACTTCTTCTCACTACCTTCCCAGTAATAGTTAGACTTTGAAAGTTGTTTTTTTGTATGCGTGTGTGTGTGTGTGTGTTTGTGTGTGTGTATGTGGATCTTTTTGTTTAAAACTATATTTATATTAACATATTTAAAGTAATGATTTCATTGTAATTTTAATTTTTCTCATGACTGTTAATATTGAACTTCTTTCTACATTTTGAACTACTATTTCTATATATTCTTTTTAGAAAATCCTCCCCAATCTCCAATTTTTTTCCCTATTTTTGTGGGGTAGTGGGGAAAGTCCTGGGGCTTGGACCTTGGGCCGTGAGCTCTATAGTTTAAGGCTATTGTCCTACCCTGAGTATTGCCCCTCAGTTCTTCTGCTCACAGCTCCCTACCCCTCTTCCCATTATATACAGAACAAAGGTCATCCTCAGTCTTTTTGAAAAAGTAAAACATACAGTAAATTTGTAGTATAAAACAGCAAGAAATAAATTTCTTGCCAGGTGTATTGACTTCTACCTGTAGAAGAATAAAATTCCAGACATGGTGTGTTTATAACTCAGTGCTAATTACTTGATGAAAATGTGCCATTCCAGAAGCTCGTGTCATCTGATGATGTAGCTGTGGATTTCAGCTGGGAGGAGTGGCAGCATCTGGACAATGCTCAGAGGACCCTGTACAGAGATGTAATGCTGGAGACCTACAGCAACCTGGTGTTCTTAGGTGAGCAAAAGTCAAATTCACTTGCAAGGCCAAGTGCCTTGTTATTTTGCAGATACGTGAATGTTTATCAAACTTTCAATACTATTTAAATGAAAGATTCCAGGCCCTGAGAAGTATCATTACTTTCTAAAGAAAACCTAAGGTAATTTTGTACTCATTCTTCAGGATACCTTCAGGATACTTTGACAACAGTTCTAAATTATGTTTCCTCTAATGGAGACCACATTCCAAACTTACACAGTAATTGTAAGTGGATAAACAATCCAGAATAGAATATATATCATTATTGGAAATAGGATCTACAAATCACTAAACAGTGAGTTTATAATGGAAACCTGGCACTAGGTGCAATGTTTCATGCCTGTAATCTTAAAATATTCAGGAGGAAGAAATCTAAGAATTCTAATTTGAAGCCAGCAATGGGATAAAAATTGCCATGAAACTCTATAACTGCAAGTAACCCCTCAAACTGTTAGTGGAGTGTCAAGAGTTTGACTTTGTGGTTGAGTGCTTGCCTAACATGCATGAAGAGCTATGCATGTAAGTGGAGCTGGGACTCAAACTGGTATTTTTCTAGCCTTGAGCAAGACAGTTAAGTTTATCCCATACAAAATGAATCCAGAGTTGGGGAAAAGTCAACCATGGAGCCAGTGAGAAATGAGAAAAAAGATTTAATAGATAACTTGTGAGTAGGATGTCTGCGAACTTAAAGCAATGATGACACAGCATAAGCAATAATTCTCTACTGTTTCTAATTTACAGGGCCCTGTGTTCCCAAACCTGTATTAATTGACAAGCTAGAGCACTGTGCAGAACTCTGGATAGGAAATTCCTCTGACAAGAATATCACAGGTGAGTGAATGCATCTTCATATTGATGTTGGAGCCTGAGCCCCATTGGTAAGTTCATGTTGTGATGTACTGAGCAATAATATTCTTAGTTACCCTAAATCCTGTGTGGAACCTATGGAATTCTTCGTGAATGAATCAAGAATCATTTTCTTTTCCCAATCCTATGCTTGGTCTCAGGGCCTGAGCATGGTCCTTGGATTTTCTCAAGGCTAGCGCTCTACTTCTTGATTCATAGCACCACTTCTGGCTTTTTCTTTGTATGTAGTACCAAGGAACTGAACCAGGTCTTTGTGCATGCTAGCCCAAACCCCCGGCACCAAGAATCATAGGGTGATATAATGAATTCTATGTGGCAGTAGAGTTAAAGTTAGATTTCTCTGTAGAAATCACTGTGAAACAAAATAAAATGAGAAAGCCATGAGCCCATGGCTCATGCCTGTAATCCTAGCTACTTAGGAGGCTGAGATCTGAGGATCAAGGTTCAAAGACTGACCTATCACAAAAACACCTTAGACTCTTCTCTCCAATGAACCAATAGAAAATGAGAAGTGGGGTTGAGGATAAAGACATAGGGCAGTAGCCTTGAGCTGAAGAGCTCAGGAAGAACAGCCAGGTCTAGCATTCAAGTCCCATGACTGCAAAACAAGAAAGAAAGAAAGAAAGAAAGAAAGAAAGAAAGAAAGAAAGAAAGAAAGAAAGAAAGAAAGAAAGAAGAAAAAGGAAAGAAAGAAAGAAGGAAGGAAAGGAAGAAAGAAAGGAAGAAAGAAAGAAAGAAAGAAAGAAAGAGTGATATTTCAGTTCTTTAAAACTAAGACTATAAATGATCGAGCAAACAAGGAATAAGTCAGGGCATTATTCTCTGATAAGGATAATATCTTTTTGTTGGTAGGAAGAGACTGGTATTCAGAACCAGACCTTTCCACCAGAAATTGAGCCTAGTGGTAGAGTGCTTGCCTAGCATGCACAAAGGCACAGGTTTGATTCCTTATTACCACATACATAGAAAAAGCCAGAAGTAATGACTTCATTGGTAGGGTTCTAGTCTTGAGAAAACCAAGGACAGTATTTAGGTCCTAAGTTCAAACCCAGGAATGGAAGGAAAAAAACAACAACAAAGTTTCAATCAACATAAGAAAATTAACTAGACAATGAGCTGGAGATTTTCTGGTCTTCCATGGTTCTGAGGGACAGGAGTGTTAGAAAAGGAATTTTTATAAGACTTCAAATGGAAAGAAACAAATTTCAAAATTCCCACAAATACCTAAATTGAGACTTTAGTGAGAAGTTGTAACTGAAGGGATATAGGTGTAAGTCCTTACTCTCAAGAATTGTTCTTGCTTGGATCAAAGGCAAACAGACATATAAACCAAACTTGTGTCCGCTGAATCTAGAAAAATTCGTGTTCCTCACTTAATGTTTAAAAAGCAAACAGCATTGAAACTGGGTAAGGTAATCCTATCTGCTACTCAGGACCTGAGACTCTTATCTGTAGTTAACTCTAGAAAACAGGAAGTGGGGATGTAGCTCAAGGATAGGGGTTATAGTCTTCTGCTGAAGTGTTCAGGGACAGGGCTGATGCCTATGAACTACAAAAAAAAAGAAAAGAAAAGAAGGTTTTAAAAAGATGCAAAACAGCACAATATTTAGATTATTTCTCAAAAATAAAAGAAAGGCAGCTATTTCTCAATGTATAAACAAAACAGTATTTGAAAAAAACAGCTGCAGGTATACTATAGGTAGTACTCAGCTTAAAACTGTAGCAATACATAGATGGGTAATTTCAATAAATATTTCCTGTGATATAAAAAGAGAACTAAAACACAGAAAAACATTATTGGTCATTGTAAAATATCATTTTCTTAATATGTTAGGGAGAAAATCATATATTTCTCACAAATCAATTTCCACTTTTATATTTTAAAATATCTAACACTTAGGATGGGAAAGTAATGTCATTACCTTTACAGTAAGGAATATTTGTATCTCATGTATGTTTGTGTCTTTTTTTCTATGACTCATTTTAGAAGTCCAGGTAATGGAAAATGTGTTCAAGACCTGCCAGGAAAGTCCACATGAATGTCTTTGTGAAGTAGCAGTTG
>JANJXV010002501.1:0-27705 GCA_024803745.1 Megascapheus bottae
GGCGTATTGTGAAGTCACCGAAGGGATATTTGTGAAGTCATAGAATGGAGGTATGAGAAATCAAATTAGAGGGGTGTGAAGTCGGAGAATGGATGTGTGTGAAGTCATAGAATGGAGGTGTGTGAAATCTCAGAATGGAGGGGTATGAATTCGCAGAATGGATGTGTGTAAAGACACAGAGTGGAGATGTGTGCATTCACAGAGTGGAGTTGGGTGAAGTCATAGAAAGGAGGTTTGTGAAGTCACAGAATGGAGGTGTGTGAAGTCAGAATACAGGTGTGCAAAGTCATAGAATGGAGGTGTGTGAAGTCAGAATGGAGCTGTGGGAAGTCATAGAATGGAGGTGTGTGAAGTCAGAATGGAGGTGTGTGAACTCATAGAATGGAGGTGTGTGAAGTCACAGAATGGAGGTGTGTGAAGTCATAGAATGGAGGTGTGTGAAATCATAGAATGGAGGTGTGTGAACTCATAGAATGGAGTTTTGTGAAGTCACAGAATGGAGCTGTGTGAGTCAGAATTGAGGTGTGTGAAGTCATAGAATGGAGGTGTGTGAAGTCAGAATGGAGGTTTGTGAACTCATAGAATGGAGGTGTGTGAAGTCAGAGAATGGAGTTGTGTGAAGTCATAGAATGGAGGTGTGTGAAATCATAGAATGGAGGTGTGTGAAGTCATAGAATGGAGGTGTGTGAAGTCATAGAATGGAGGATTGTGAAGTCACCGAAGGGAGGTTTGTGAAGTCATAAAATGGAGGTATGTGAAGTCAAATTGGAGGGGTGTGAAGTCAGAGAATGGAGTTGTGTGAAGTCATAGAATGGAGGTGGGTAAAGTCATAGAATGGAGGTGTATGAAGTCACAGAATGGAGGTCTGTGAAGTCACAGAATTGACGGGTATGAAGTCATAGAATGAAGGTGTGTGAAGTCAGAGAATTGAGGTGTTTGAGGTCATATATTGGAGGTGTGTGAAGTCAAACAATGGAGGTGTGTGAACTCAGAAAGGAGGTGTGTGAAGTCACAGAATGGAAGTGTGTGAAGTAATAGAAAGGAAGTGTGTGAAGTCATAGAATGGAGGTGTGTGAAGTCACAGAATGGAGGTGTGTGAAGTCAAAATGGAGGTGTGTGAAGTCACAAATGGAGGTGTGTGAAGTCACAGAATGTAGGTGTGTGAAGTCAAAATGGAGGTGTGTGAAGTCAAAGAATGGCGGTGTGCGAACTCATGGAATGGAGGTGTGTGAAGTCATGGAATGGAGGTTTGTGACGTCAAACATTGGAAGTGTGTGAAGGTACAGAAAGGAGATGTGTGAAGTCATAGAATGGAGGTGTGTGAAGTCATAGAATGGAGGAGTGTGAAGTCAGAATGGAGATTTGTGAAGTCATAGGATGGAGGTGTGTGAAGTCCTAGAATGTTGGTGTATGAAGTCATAGAATGGAGGTGTATGAAGTCATAGAATGGAGGTGTGTGAAGTCATAGAATGGAGGTTTGTGAAGTCATAGAATGGAAGTGTGTGAAGTCATAGAATGGAGCTGTGTGATGTCATAGAATGTAGGTGTGTGAAGTCATAGAATGGAGGTGTGTGAAGTCACGGAAGGGAGGTGTGTGAAGTCACAGAATGGAGGTGTGTGAAGTTACAATGGAGGTGTGTGAAGTCATAGAATGGAGGTGTGTGAAGTCATAGAATGGAGGTGTGTGAAATCACAGAATGGAGGTGTGTGAATTCGCAGAATGGAGGTTTGTAAAGTCACAGATTGGAGATGTGTGAAGTCACAGAGTGGAGGTGTGTGAAGTCATAGAATGGAGGTTTGTGAAGTCACAGAAGGGAGGTGTGTGAAGTCAGAATAGAGGTGTGTAAAGTCATAGAATTGAGGTGTGTGAAGTGAGAATGGAGCTGTGTTAAGTTATAGAATGGAGGTGTGTGAAGTCAAATGGAGGTGTGTGAACTCATAGAAAGGATGTGTGTGAAGTCACAGAATGGAGGTGTGTGAAGCCATAGAATGGAGGTGTGTGAATTCAGATTGGAGGTGTGTGAAGTCATAGAATGGAGGATTGTCAACTCAGAAAGGAGGTGTGTGAAGTCATAGAATGGAGGTGAGTGAAGTCATAGAATGGAGGTGTGTGAAGTCACAATGTAGGTGTGTGAAGTCATAGAATGGAGGTGTGTGAAGTCATAGACTGGAGGTGTGTGAAGTCACAGAATGGAGGTGTGTGAAGTCATTGAATGGAGGTGTGTGAAGTCACAGAATGGAAGTGTGTGAAATCATAGAATGGAGGTGTGTGAAGTCACAGAATGGAGGTGTGTGAAGTCAGAATGGAGGTGTGTGAAGTCATAGAATGGAGGTGTGTGAAGTCATAGAATTTAGGTGTGTGAAGTCACAGAATGGAAGTGTGTGAAATCATAGAATGGAGGTGTGTGAAGTCACAGAATGGAGGTGTGTGAAGTCAGAATGGAGGTGTGTGAACTCATAAAATGGAGTTGTGTGAAGTCACAATGTAGGTGTTTGAAGTCATAGAATGGAGGTGTGTGAAGTCATAGACTGGAGGTGTGTGAAGTCACAGAATGGAGGTGTGTGAAGTCATAGAATGGAGGTGTGTGAAGTCACAGAATGGAAGTGTGTGAAATCATAGAATGGAGGTGTGTGAAGTCACAAAATGGAGGTGTGTGAAGTCAGAGTGGAGGTGTGTGAAGTCATAGAATGGAGGTGTGTGAAGTCAGAATGGAGGTGTGAAGTCAGAATGGAGGTGGGTGAAGTCATAGAAATTAGGTGTGGGAAGTCATAGAATGGAGAAGTGTGAAGTCACAGAGTGGAGGTGAGTGAAGTCACAGATTCGAGGTCTGTGAAGTCTTAGAATGGAGGTGTGTGAAGTCAGAATGTAGGTGTTCGAAGTCATAGAATAGAGGTGTGTGAAGTCAGAATGGAGGTGTGTGAAGTCATAGAATGGAGGTGTGTGAACTCATAGAATGGAGGTGTGTGACGTCACAATGGAAGTTTGTGAAGTCATAGAATGGAGGTGTGTGAAGTCACAGAATAGAGGTGTGTAAAGTCATACAATGGAGGTGTGTGAAGTCAGAATGGAGGTGTGTGAAGTCACAGAATTGAGGTGTGTGAACTCAGAATGGAGGTGTGTGAAGTCATAGATGGAGGTGTGTGAAGTCATAGTATGGAGATATGTGAAATCATAGAATGGAGTTTTGTGAAGTCACAGAATGGAGTTGTGTGAGTCAGAATTGAGGTGTGTGAAGTCACAGAATGTAGATGTGTGAAGTCATAGAATGGAGTATTGTGAAGTCACCGAAGGGATGTTTGTGAAGTCATAGAATGGAGGTATGAGAAATCAAATTAGAGGGGTGTGAAGTCGGAGAATGGATGTGTGTGAAGTCATAGAATGGAGGTGTGTGAAATCTCAGAATGGAGGGGTATGAATTCGCAGAATGGATGTGTGTAAAGACACAGAGTGGAGATGTGTGCATTCACAGAGTGGAGTTGGTGAAGTCATAGAAAGGAGGTTTGTGAAGTCACAGAATGGAGGTGTGTGAAGTCAGAATACAGGTGTGCAAAGTCATAGAATGGAGGTGTGTGAAGTCAGAATGGAGCTGTGGGAAGTCATAGAATGGAGGTGTGTGAAATCAGAATGGAGGTGTGTGAACTCATAGAATGGAGGTGTGTGAAGTCACAGAATGGAGGTGTGTGAAGTCATAGAATGGAGGTGTGTGAAATCATAAAATGGAGGTGTGTGAAGTCATAGAATGGAGGTGTGTGAAGTCATAGAATGGAGGTTTGTGAAGTCATAGAATGGAGGTGTGTGAAGTCATAGAATGGAGATGTGTGAAATCATAGAATGGAGTTTTGTGAAGTCACAGAATGGAGCTGTGTGAGTCAGAATTGAGGTGTGTGAAGTCATAGAATGGAGGTGTGTGAAGTCAGAATGGAGGTGTGTGAACTCATAGAATGGAGGTGTGTGAAGTCAGAGAATGGAGTTGTGTGAAGTCATAGAATGCAGGTGTGTGAAATCATAGAATGGAGGTGTGTGAAGTCATAGAATGGAGGTGTGTGAAGTCATAGAATGGAGGATTGTGAAGTCACCGAAGGGAGGTTTGTGAAGTCATAGAATGGAGGTATGTGAAGTCAAATTGGAGGGTGTGAAGTCAGAGAATGGAGTTGTGTGAAGTCATAGAATGGAGGTGGGTAAAGTCATAGAATGGAGGTGTATGAAGTCATAGAATGGAGGTCTGTGAAGTCACAGAATTGACGGGTATGAAGTCATAGAATGAAGGTGTGTGAAGTCAGAGAATTGAGGTGTTTGAGGTCATATATTGGAGGTGTGTGAAGTCAAACAATGGAGGTGTGTGAACTCAGAAAGGAGGTGTGTGAAGTCACAGAATGGAAGTGTGTGAAGTAATAGAAAGGAAGTGTGTGAAGTCATAGAATGGAGGTGTGTGAAATCACAGAATGGAGGTGTGTGAATTCGCAGAATGGAGGTTTGTAAAGTCACAGATTGGAGATGTGTGAAGTCACAGAGTGGAGGTGTGTGAAGTCATAGAATGGAGGTTTGTGAAGTCACAGAAGGGAGGTGTGTGAAGTCAGAATAGAGGTGTGTAAAGTCATAGAATTGAGGTGTGTGAAGTGAGAATGGAGCTGTGTTAAGTTATAGAATGGAGGTGTGTGAAGTCAAAATGGAGGTGTGTGAACTCATAGAAAGGAGGTGTGTGAAGTCACAGAATGGAGGTGTGTGAAGCCATAGAATGGAGGTGTGTGAATTCAGATTGGAGGTGTGTGAAGTCATAGAATGGAGGTTTGTCAACTCAGAAAGGAGGTGTGTGAAGTCATAGAATGGAGGTGAGTGAAGTCATAGAATGGAGTTGTGTGAAGTCACAATGTAGGTGTGTGAAGTCATAGAATGGAGGTGTGTGAAGTCATAGACTGGAGGTGTGTGAAGTCACAGAATGGAGGTGTGTGAAGTCATTGAATGGAGGTGTGTGAAGTCACAGAATGGAAGTGTGTGAAATCATAGAATGGAGGTGTGTGAAGTCACAGAATGGAGGTGTGTGAAGTCAGAATGGAGGTGTGTGAAGTCATAGAATGGAGGTGTGTGAAGTCATAGAATGGAGGTGTGTGAAGTCAGAATGGAGGTGTGAAGTCAGAATGGAGGTGGGTGAAGTCATAGAAATTAGGTGTGGGAAGTCATAGTATGGAGAAGTGTGAAGTCACAGAGTGGAGGTGAGTGAAGTCACAGATTCGAGGTCTGTGAAGTCATAGAATGGAGGTGTGTGAAGTCAGAATGTAGGTGTTCGAAGTCATAGAATAGAGGTGTGTGAAGTCAGAATGGAGGTGTGTGAAGTCATAGAATGGAGGTGTGTGAACTCATAGAATGGAGGTGTGTGACGTCACAATGGAAGTTTGTGAAGTCATAGAATGGAGGTGTGTGAAGTCACAGAATAGAGGTGTGTAAAGTCATACAATGGAGGTGTGTGAAGTCAGAATGGAGGTGTGTGAAGTCACAGAATTGAGGTGTGTGAACTCAGAATGGAGGTGTGTGAAGTCCTAGATGGAGGTGTGTGAAGTCATAGTATGGAGATATGTGAAATCATAGAATGGAGTTTTGTGAAGTCACAGAATGGAGTTGTGTGAGTCAGAATTGAGGTGTGTGAAGTCACAGAATGTAGATGTGTGAAGTCATAGAATGGAGTATTGTGAAATCACCGAAGGATGTTTGTGAAGTCATAGAATGGAGGTATGAGAAATCAAATTAGAGGGGTGTGAAGTCGGAGAATGGATGTGTGTGAAGTCATAGAATGGAGGTGTGTGAAATCTCAGAATGGAGGGGTATGAATTCGCAGAATGGATGTGTGTAAAGACACAGAGTGGAGATGTGTGCATTCACAGAGTGGAGTTGGGTGAAGTCATAGAAAGGAGGTTTGTGAAGTCACAGAATGGAGGTGTGTGAAGTCAGAATACAGGTGTGCAAAGTCATAGAATGGAGGTGTGTGAAGTCAGAATGGAGCTGTGGGAAGTCATAGAATGGAGGTGTGTGAAGTCAGAATGGAGGTGTGTGAACTCATAGAATGGAGGTGTGTGAAGTCACAGAATGGAGGTGTGTGAAGTCATAGAATGGAGGTGTGTGAAATCATAGAATGGAGGTGTGTGAAGTCATAGAATGGAGGTGTGTGAAGTCATAGAATGGAGGTTTGTGAAGTCATAGAATGGAGGTGTGTGAAGTCATAGAATGGAGATGTGTGAAATCATAGAATGGAGTTTTGTGAAGTCACAGAATGGAGCTGTGTGAGTCAGAATTGAGGTGTGTGAAGTCATAGAATGGAGGTGTGTGAAGTCAGAATGGAGGTGTGTGAACTCATAGAATGGAGGTGTGTGAAATCAGAGAATGGAGTTGTGTGAAGTCATAGAATGGAGGTGTGTGAAATCATAGAATGGAGGTGTGTGAAGTCATAGAATGGAGGTGTGTGAAGTCATAGAATGGAGGATTGTGAAGTCACCGAAGGGAGGTTTGTGAAGTCATAGAATGGAGGTATGTGAAGTCAAATTGGAGGGGTGTGAAGTCAGAGAATGGAGTTGTGTGAAGTCATAGAATGGAGGTGGGTAAAGTCATAGAATGGAGGTGTATGAAGTCATAGAATGGAGGTCTGTGAAGTCACAGAATTGACGGGTATGAAGTCATAGAATGAAGGTGTGTGAAGTCAGAGAATTGAGGTGTTTGAGGTCATATATTGGAGGTGTGTGAAGTCAAACAATGGAGGTGTGTGAACTCAGAAAGGAGGTGTGTGAAGTCACAGAATGGAAGTGTGTGAAGTAATAGAAAGGAAGTGTGTGAAGTCATAGAATGGAGGTGTGTGAAGTCACAGAATGGAGGTGTGTGAAGTCAAAATGGAGGTGTGTGAAGTCACAAATGGAGGTGTGTGAAGTCACAGAATGTAGGTGTGTGAAGTCAAAATGGAGGTGTGTGAAGTCAAAGAATGGCGGTGTGCGAACTCATGGAAGGGAGGTGTGTGAAGTCATGGAATGGAGGTTTGTGACGTCAAACATTGGAAGTGTTTGAAGGTACAGAAAGGAGATGTGTGAAGTCATAGAATGGAGGTGTGTGAAGTCATAGAATGGAGGAGTGTGAAGTCAGAATGAAGATTTGTGAAGTCATAGGATGGAGGTGTGTGAAGTCCTAGAATGTTGGTGTATGAAGTCATAGAATGGAGGTGTATGAAGTCATAGAATGTATTTGTGTGAAGTCATAGAATGGAGGTTTGTGAAGTCATAGAATGGAAGTGTGTGAAGTCATAGAATGGAGCTGTGTGATGTCATAGAATGTAGGTGTGTGAAGTCATAGAATGGAGGTGTGTGAAGTCACGGAAGGGAGGTGTGTGAAGTCACAGAATGGAGGTGTGTGAAGTTACAATGGAGGTGTGTGAAGTCATAGAATGGAGGTGTGTGAAGTCATAGAATGGAGGTGTGTGAAATCACAGAATGGAGGTGTGTGAATTCGCAGAATGGAGGTTTGTAAAGTCACAGATTGGAGATGTGTGAAGTCACAGAGTGGAGGTGTGTGAAGTCATAGAATGGAGGTTTGTGAAGTCACAGAAGGGAGGTGTGTGAAGTCAGAATAGAGGTGTGTAAAGTCATAGAATTGAGGTGTGTGAAGTGAGAATGGAGCTGTGTTAAGTTATAGAATGGAGGTGTGTGAAGTCAAAATGGAGGTGTGTGAACTCATAGAAAGGAGGTGTGTGAAGTCACAGAATGGAGGTGTGTGAAGCCATAGAATGGAGGTGTGTGAATTCAGATTGGAGGTGTGTGAAGTCATACAATGGAGGTGTGTCAACTCAGAAAGGAGGTGTGTGAAGTCATAGAATGGAGGTGAGTGAAGTCATAGAATGGAGGTGTGTGAAGTCACAATATAGGTGTGTGAAGTCATAGAATGGAGGTGTGTGAAGTCATAGACTGGAGGTGTGTGAAGTCACAGAATGGAGGTGTGTGAAGTCATTGAATGGAGGTGTGTGAAGTCACAGAATGGAAGTGTGTGAAATCATAGAATGGAGGTGTGTGAAGTCACAGAATGGAGGTGTGTGAAGTCAGAATGGAGGTGTGTGAAGTCATAGAATGGAGGTGTGTGAAGTCATAGAATGGAGGTGTGTGAAGTCACAGAATGGAAGTGTGTGAAATCATAGAATGGAGGTGTGTGAAGTCACAGAATGGAGGTGTGTGAAGTCAGAATGGAGGTGTGTGAACTCATAAAATGGAGTTGTGTGAAGTCACAATGTAGGTGTTTGAAGTCATAGAATGGAGGTGTGTGAAGTCATAGACTGGAGGTGTGTGAAGTCACAGAATGGAGGTGTGTGAAGTCATAGAATGGAGGTGTGTGAAGTCACAGAATGGAAGTGTGTGAAATCATAGAATGGAGGTGTGTGAAGTCACAGAATGGAGGTGTGTGAAATCAGAATGGAGGTGTGTGAAGTCATAGAATGGAGGTGTGTGAAGTCAGAATGGAGGTGTGAAGTCAGAATGGAGGTGGGTGAAGTCATAGAAATTAGGTGTGGAAGTCATAGAATGGAGAAGTGTGAAGTCACAGAGTGGAGGTGAGTGAAGTCACAGATTCGAGGTCTGTGAAGTCATAGAATGGAGGTGTGTGAAGTCAGAATGTAGGTGTTCGAAGTCATAGAATAGAGGTGTGTGAAGTCAGAATGGAGGTGTGTGAAGTCATAGAATGGAGGTGTGTGAACTCATAGAATGGAGGTGTGTGACGTCACAATGGAAGTTTGTGAAGTCATAGAATGGAGGTGTGTGAAGTCACAGAATAGAGGTGTGTAAAGTCATACAATGGAGGTGTGTGAAGTCAGAATGGAGGTGTGTGAAGTCACAGAATGGAGGTGTGTGAACTCAGAATGGAGGTGTGTGAAGTCATAGATGGAGGTGTGTGAAGTCATAGTATGGAGATATGTGAAATCATAGAATGGAGTTTTGTGAAGTCACAGAATGGAGTTGTGTGAGTCAGAATTGAGGTGTGTGAAGTCACAGAATGTAGATGTGTGAAGTCACAGAATGGAGTATTGTGAAGTCACCGAAGGGATGTTTGTGAAGTCATAGAATGGAGGTATGAGAAATCAAATTAGAGGGGTGTGAAGTCGGAGAATGGATGTGTGTGAAGTCATAGAAGGAGGTGGGTGAAGTCATAGAATGGAGGTGTGTGAATTCAGATTGGAGGTTTGTGAAGTCATAGAATGGAGGTGTGTCAACTCAGAGAGGAGGTGTGTGAAGTCATAGAATGGAGGTGAGTGAAGTCATAGAATGGAGGTGTGTGAAATCATAGAATGGAGGTGTCTGAAGTCACAGAATTTAGGTGTGTGAAGTCAGAATGGAGGTGTGTGAGGTCAGAATGGAGGTGTTTGAAGTCATAAAATGGAGGTGTGTGAAGTCACAATGCAGGTGTGTGAACTCATAGAATGGAGGTGTGTGAAGTCACAGTGTAGGTGTGTGAAGTCATAGAATGGAGGTGTGTGAAGTCATAGAATGGAGGTGTGTGAAGTCACAGAAGGGAGTTGTGTGAAGTCATAGAATGGAGGTGTGTGAAGTCACAGAATGGAGGTGTGTGAAATCTTAGAATGGAGGTGTGTGAAGTCAGAATGGAGGTGTGTGAAGTCAAAGAATGGAGGTGTGTGAACTCAGAATGGCGGTGTGTGAAGTAATTGATGGAGGTGTGTGAAATCATAGTATGGAGATATGTGAAATCATAGAATGGAGTTTTGTGAAGTCACAGAATGGAGTTGTGTGAGTCCAAATTGAGCTGTGTAAAGACATATAATGTAGATGTGTGAAGTTATAGAGTGGAGTATTGTGAAGTCACCGAAGTTAGGTTTGTGAAGTCATAGAATGGAGGTATGAGAAATCAAATTAGAGGGGTGTGAAGTCGGAGAATGGAGGTGTGTGAAGTCATAGAATGGAGGTGGGTGAAGTCATAGAATGGAGGTGTGTGAATTCAGATTGGAGGTGTGTGAAGTCATAGAATGGAGGTGTGTCAACTCAGAAAGGAGGTGTGTGAAGTCATAGAATGGAGGTGAGTGAAGTCATAGAATGGAGGTGTGTGAACTCATAGAATCGAGGTGTGTGACGTCACAATGGTAGTTTGTGAAGTCATAGATTGGAGGTGTGTGAAGTCACAGAATGGAGGTGTGTGAAGTCAGAATGGAGGTGTGAAGTCATAGAATGGAGGTGGGTGATGTCATAGAAATTAGGTGTGTGAAGTCATAAAATGGAGGTGTGTGAACTCATAGAATGGAGGTGTGTGACGTCACAATGGAAGTTTGTGAAGTCATAGAATATAGGTGTGTGAAGTCATAGAATGGAGGTGTGTGAAGTCACAGAATGGAGGTGTGTTAACTCAGAATGGAGGTGTGTGAAGTCACAGAATGGAGGTTTGTGAAGTCATAGAATGGAAGTGTGTGAAGTCATAGAATGGACGTGTGTGAAGTCAGAATGGAGGTGTGTTAAGTCACCGAATGGAGTTTTGTGAACTCAGTATGGAGGTGTGCGAAGTCACAGAATGGAGGTTTGTGAAGTCATAGATGGAGGTGTGTCAGGTCATAGAATGGATGTTTCTGAAGTAAGAATGAAGGTGTGTGAAGTCGTAGAATGGAGATGTGTGAAGTCATTGAATGGAGGTGTGTGAAGTCACTGAATGGAAGTGTGTGAAGTCAGAATGGAGGTGTGAAGTCATAGAATGAACATGGGTGAAGTCATAGAAAGGAGGTGTGGGAAGTCATAGAATGGAGGAGTGTGAAGTCATAGAGTGGAGTTGAGTGAAGTCACAGATTCGAGGTCTGTGAAGTCATAGATTGGACGTGTGTGATGTCAGAATGGAGGTGTGCGAAGTCATAGAATAGAGGTTTTGAAGTCAGAATGGAGGTGTGTGAAGTCATAGAATGGAGGTGTGTGAACTCATAGAATAGAGGTGTGTGACGTCACAATGGAAGTGTGTGAAGTCACAGAATGGAGGTGTGTGAATTCATACAATGGAGGTGTGTGAAGTAAGAATGGAGGTGTGTGAACTCATAAAATGGAGGTGTGTGTAGTCACAATGGAGGTGTGTGAAGTCATAGAATGGAGGTGTGTGAAGTCACAGAATGGAGGTGTGTGAAGTCATAGAATGGAGGTGTGTGAAGTCATGGAATGGGTGTTTGTGAAGTAAGAATGAAGGTATGTGAAGTCATAGAATGGAGGTGTGTGAAGTCACAGAATGGAGGTGTGGGAAGTCACAGATTGCAGGAGTGTGAAGTCACAGAATGGAGGTGTGTGAACCCAGAATGGAGGTGTGTAAAGTCACAAAATGGAGGTGTGTGAACTCATAGAATGGGAGTGTGTGAAGTCATAGAATGGAGGTGTGTGAAGTCACAGAATGGACGGTATGAAGTCATAGAAGGGAGGTGTGTGAAGTCACAGAATTGAGGTGTTTGAAGACATATATTGGAGGTGTGTGAAATCAAAATGGATGTGTGAAGTCATAGAATGGAGGTGTGTGAAATCATAGAAAGAGGGTGTGTGAGGTCATAGAATGGAGGTGTGTGAAGTCACAGAATGGAGGTGTGTGAAGTCATAGAACGGAGGTGTGTGAAGTCATAGAATGGAAGTGTGTGAAGTCATAGATTGGAGGTGTGTGAAGTCACAGAATCGAGGTGTGAGAAGTCACAGAATGGAGGTGTGTGAACTCAGAATGGAGGTGTGTGACGTCACAGAATGGAGGTGTGTGAAGTCATAGAATGGAGGTGTGTGAGGTCACAGAATGGAGGTGTGTGACGTCACAGAATTGAGGTGTGTGAAGTCATAGAATGGAGGTGTGTGAGATCACAGAATGGAGGTGTGTGAAATCATAGAATGGAGGTGTGTGAAGTCACAGAATGGAGGTGTGTGAAGTCAGAATGGAGGTGTGTGTATTCATAGAGTGGAGGTGTGTGAAGTCAGAATGGAGGTGTGAAGTCATAGAATGGAGGTGGGTGAAGTCATAGAACTTAGGTGTGGGAAGTCATAGAATGGAGAAGTGTGAAGTTATAGAGTGGAGGTGAGTGAAGTCACAGATTCGAGGTCTGTGAAGTTATAGAATGGAGGTGTGTGAAGTCATAGAATGTAGTATAGTGAAGTCACCAAAGGGAGGTTTGTGAAGTCATAGAATGGAGGTATAAGAAATCAAATTAGAGGGGTGTGAAGTCGTAGAATGGAGGTAGGTGAAGTCATAGAATGTAGGTGCTTGAAGTCATAGAATGGAGGTGTGTGAATTCAGATTGGAGGTGTGTGAAGTCATAGAATGGAGGTGTGTCAATTCAGAAAGGAGGTGTGTGAAGTCATAGAATGGAGGTCAGTGAAGTCTTAGAATGGAGGTGTGTGAAATCATAGAATGGAGGTGTGTGAATTCACAGAATTTAGGTGTGTGAAGTCAGAATGGAGGTGTGTGAAGTCATAGAATGGATGTGGGTGAAGTCATAGAATGGAAGTGTGTGAAGTCACTGAATGGACGAGTTTAATGTCATAGAATGGAGGTCTGTGAAGTCAGAGAATTGAGCTGTTTGAAGTCATATATTGGAGGTGTGTGAAGTCAAAATGGATGTGTGAAGTCATAGAATGTAGGTGTGTGAAGTCATAGAATCGGGGTGTGTGAAGTAACAGAATGGAGGTGTGTGAACTCAGAATGGAGGTGCGTGAAGTCACAGAATGGAGGTTTGTGAAGTCATAGAATGGAAGTGTGTGAAGTCATAGAATGGACGTGTGTGAAGTCAGAATGGAGGTGTGTTAAGTCACCGAACGGAGTTTTGTGAACTCAGTATGGAGGTGTGTGAAGTCACAGAATGGAGGTGGGTGAAGTCATAGATGGAGGTGTGTGAGGTCATAGAATGGATGTTTCTGAAGTAAGAATGAAGGTGTGTGAAGTCATAGAATGAAGGTGGGTGAAGTCATAGAAAGGAGGTGTGGGAAGTCATAAAATGGAGGAGTGTGAAGTCATAGAGTGGAGGTGAGTGAAGTCACAGATTCGAGGTCTCTGAAGTCATAGATTGGACGTGTGTGATGTCAGAATGCAGGTGTGCGAAGTCATAGAATAGAGATTTGTGAAGTAAGAATGGAGGTGTGTGAACTCATAGAATGGAGGTGTGTGACGCCACAATGGGGGTGTGTGAAGTCACAGAATGGAGGTGTGTGAATACATACAATGGAGGTGTGTGAAGTCAGAATGGAATTTTTGTGAAGTCACAGAATTGAGCTGTGTGAATTCAGAATGGAGGTGTGTGAAGTCATAGAATGGAGGTGTGTGAAGTCAGAATGGAGGTGTGTGAACCCATAGAATGGAGGTGTGTGTAGTCACAATGGAGATGTGTGAAGTCATAGAATGGAGGTGTGTGAAGTCACAGAATGGAGGTGTGTGAAGTCATAGAATGGAGGTGTGTGAAGTCATAGAATGGGTGTTTGTGAAGTAAGAATGAGGGTGTGTGAAGTCATAGAATGGAGGTGTGGGAAGTCAAAGAATGGAGGTGTGGAAAGTCACAGATTGCAGGAGTGTGAAGTCACAGAATGGAGGTGTGTGAACCCAGAATTGAGGTGTGTAAAATCACAGAATGGAGGTGTGTGAAGTCATAGAATGGAGGTGTGTGAAGTCACAGAATTGAGGTGTTTGAAGTCATATATTGGAGGTGTGTGAAATCAAAATGGATGTGTGAAGTCATAGAATGGAGGTGTGTGAAATCATAGAATGAGGGTGTGTGAGGTCATAGAATGGAGGTGTGTGAAGTCACAGAATGGAGGTGTGTGAAGTCATAGAATGGAGGTGTGTGAAGTCATAGAATGGAAGTGTGTGAAGTCACAGATTGGAGCTGTGTGAAGTCACAGAATCGAGGTGTGAAAAGTCACAGAATGGAGTTGTGTGAGTCAGAATTGAGGTGTGTGAAGTCATAGAATGTAGATGTGTGCAGTCATAGAATGGAGTATTGTGAAGTCACCGAAGGGAGGTTTGTGAAGTCATAGAATGGAGGTATGAGAAATCAAATTAGAGGGGTGTGTAGTCGGAGAATGGAGGTGTGTGAATTCATAGCATTGAGGTGGGTGAAGTCATAGAATGGAGGTGTATGAATTCAGATTGGAGGTGTGTGAAGTCATAGAATGGAGGTGTGTCAACTCAGAAAGGAGGTGTGTGAAGTCATAGAATGGAGGTGAGTGAAGTCATAGAATGGAGGTGTGTGAACACATAGAATGGAGGTCTGTGACGTCACAATGGAATTTTGTGAAGTCATAGAATGGAGGTGTGTGAAGTCACAGAATGGAGGTGTGTGAAATCAGAATGGAGCTGTGAAGTCATAGAATGGAGGTGGGTGAAGTCATAGAATGGAGGTGTGTGACATCACAATGGAAGTTTGTGAAGTCATAGATGGAGGTGTGTGAAGTCATAGTATGGAGATATGTGAAATCATAGAATGGAGTTTTGTGAAGTCACAGAATGGAGTTGTGTGAGTAAGAATTGAGGTGTGTGAAGTCATAGAATGTAGATGTGTGAAGTCATAGAATGGAGTATTGTGAAGTCACCGAAGGGATGTTTGTTAAGTCATAGAATGGAGGTATGAGAAATCAAATTAGAGGGGTGTGAAGTCGGAGAATGGAGGTGTGTGAAGTGATAGAATTGAGGTGGGTGAAGTCATAGAATGGAGGTGTGTGAATTCAGATTGGAGGTGTGTGAAGTCATAGAATGGAGGTTGTGAAGTCAGAATGGAGGTGTGAAGTCATAGAATGGAGGTGGGTGAAGTCATAGAACTTAGGTGTGGGAAGTCATAGAATGGAGAAGTGTGAAGTCATAGAGTGGAGGTGAGTGAAGTCACAGATTCGAGGTCTGTGAAGTCATAGAATGGAGGTGTGTGAAGTCGTAGAATGGAGTATTGTGAAGTCACCGAAGGGAGGTTTGTGAAGTCATAGAATGGAGGTATGAGAAATCAAATTAGAGGGGTGTGAAGTCGTAGAATGGAGGTGTGTGAAGTCATAGAATGGAGGTGGGTAAAGTCATAGAATGGAGGTGTGTGAATTCAGATCGGAGGTGTGTGAAGTCATAGAATGGAGGTGTGTCAACTCAGAAAGGAGGGGTGTGAAGTCATAGAATGGAGGTGAGTGAAGTCATAGAATGGAGGTGTGTGAAATCATAGAATGGAGGTGTGTGAAGTCACAGAATTTAGGTGTGTGAAGTCAGAATGGAGGTGTGTGAGGTCAGAATGGAGGTTTGTGAAGTCATAGAATGGAGGTGGGTGAAGTCACAATGCAGGTGTGTGAACTCATAGAATGGAGGTGTGTGAAGTCACAGTGTAGGTGTGTGAAGTCACAGAATGGAGGTGTGTGAAGTCATAGAATGGAGGTGTGTGAAGTCACAGAAGGGAGGTGTGTGAAGTCATAGAATGGAGGTGTGTGAAGTCACAGAATGGAGGTGTGTGAAGTCACAGAATGGAGGTGTGTGAAGTCACAGAATGGAGGTGTGTGAAGTCAGAATGGAGGTGTGTGAAGTCATAGAATGGAGGTGTGTGAAGTCACAATGGAGGTGTGAAGTCATAGAATGCAGGTGGGTGAAGTCATAGAAATTAGGTGTGGGAAGTCATAGAATGGAGGAGTGTGAAGTCATAGAGTGGGGGTGAGTGAAGTCACAGATTCGAGGTCTGTGAAGTCATAGAATGGAGGTCTGTGAAGTCAGAATGTAGGTGTTCGAAGTCATAGAATAGAGGTGTGTGAAGTCAGAATGGAGGTGTGTGAAGTCATAGAATGGAGGTGTGTGAACTCATAGAATGGAGGTGTGTGACGTCACAATGGAAGTTTGTGAAGTCATAGAATGGAGGTGTGTGAAGTCATACAATGGAAGTGTGTGAAGTCAGAAGGGAGGTGTGTGAAGTCACAGAATGGAGGTGTGTGAACTCAGAATGGAGGTGTATGCAATCATAGATGGACGTGTGTGAAGTCATAGTATGGAGATATGTGAAATCATACAATGGAGTTTTGTGAAGTCACAGAATGGAGCTGTGTGAGTCAGAATTGAGGTGTGTGAAGTCATAGAATGTAGATGTGTGAAGTCATAGAATGGAGTATTGTGAAGTCACCGAAGGGAGGTTTGAGAAGTCATAGAATGGAGGTATGAGAAATCAAATTAGAGGGGTGTGAAGTCGGTGAATGGAGGTGTGTGAAGTGATAGAATTGAGCTGGGTGAAGTCATAGAATGGAGGTGTGTGAATTCAGATTGGAGGTGTGTGAAGTCATAGAATGGAGGTGTGTCAACTCAGAAAGGAGGTGTGTGAAGTCATAGAATGGAGGTGAGTGAAGTCATAGAATGGAGGTGTGTGAACACATAGAATGGAGGTCTGTGACGTCACAATGGAAGTTTGTGAAGTCATAGAATGGAGGTGTGTGAAGTCACAGAATGGAGGTGTGTAAAGTCAGAATGGAGGTGTGAAGTCATTGAATGGAGGTGGGTGAAGTCATAGAAATTAGGTGTGTGAAGTCATAGAAGGGAGGTGTGTGAACTCATAGAATGGAGGTGTGTGACATCACAATGGAAGTTTGTGAAGTCATAGAATGGAGGTGTGTGAAGTCACAGAATGGAGGTGTGTGAACTCATAATGGAGGCATGTGTGAAGTCATAGATGGAGGTGTGTGAAGTCATAATATGGAGATACGTGAAATCATAGAATGGAGTTTTGTGAAGTCACAGAATGGAGTTGTGTATGTCAGAATTGAGGTGTGTGAAGTCGTAGAATGTAGATGTGTGAAGTCATAGAATGGAGCATTGTGAAGTCAACGAATTGAGGTTTGTGAAGTCATATTATGGAGGTATGAGAAATCAAATTAGAGGGGTGTGAAGTCGGAGAATGGAGGTGTGATCAGTCATAGAATGGATGTGGGTGAAGTCATAGAATGGAAGTGTGTGAAGTCACTGAATGGACGAGTTTAAAGTCATAGAATGGAGGTGTGTGAAATCAGAGAATTGAGCTGTTTGAAGTCATATATTGGAGGTGTGTGAAGTCAAAATGGATGTGTGAAGTCATAGAATGTAGGTGTGTGAAGTCATAGAATGGAGGTGTGTGAAGTCATACAATGGAAGTGTGTGAAGTCAGAAGGGAGGTGTGTGAAGTCACAGAATGGAGGTGTGTGAACAGAATGGAGGTGTATGCAATCATAGATGGACGTGTGTGAAGTCATAGTATGGAGATATGTGAAATCATAGAATGGAGTTTTGTGAAGTCACAGAATGGAGTTGTGTGAGTCAGAATTGAGGTGTGTGAAGTCATAGAATGTAGATGTGTGAAGTCATAGAATGGAGCATTGTGAAGTCAACGAAGGGAGGTTTGTGAAGTCATAGAATGGAGGTATGAGAAATCAAATTAGAGGGGTGTGAAGTCGGAGAATGGAGGTGTGAGAAGTCATAGAATGGATGGGGTGAAGTCATAGAATGGAAGTGTGTGAAGTCACTGAATGGACGAGTTTAAAGTCATAGAATGGAGGTGTGTGAAATCAGAGAATTGAGCTGTTTGAAGTCATATATTGGAGGTGTGTGAAGTCAAAATGGATGTGTGAAGTCATAGAATATAGGTGTGTGAAGTCATAGAATGGAGGTGTGTGAAGTCACAGAATGCAGGTGTGTGAACTCAGAATGGAGGTGTGTGAAGTCACAGAATGGAGGTTTGTGAAGTCATAGAATGGAAGTGTGTGAAGTCATAGAATGGACGTGTGTGAAGTCAGAATGGAGGTGTGTTAAGTCACCGAATGGAGTTTTGTGAACTCAGTATGGAGGTGTGTGAAGTCACAGAATGGAGGTTGGTGAAGTCATAGATGGAGGTGTGTGAGGTCATAGAATGGATGTTTCTGAAGAAAGAATGAAGGTGTGTGAAGTCATAGAATGAAGGTCGGTGAAGTCATAGAAAGGAGGTGTGGGAAGTCATAGAGTGGAGGAGTGTGAAGTCATAGAGTGGAGGTGAGTGAAGTCACAGATTTGAGGTCTGTGAAGTCATAAATTGGAGGTGTGTGATGTCAGAATGCAGGTGTGCGAAGTCATAGAATAGAGATTTGTGAAGTAAGAATTTAGGTGTGTGAACTCATAGAATGGAGGTGTGTGACGCCACAATGGAGGTGTGTGAAGTCAAACAATGGAGGTGTGTGATTACATACAATGGAGGTGTGTGAAGTCAGAATGGAATTTTGTGAAGTCACAGAATTGAGCTGTGTGAATTCAGAATGGAGGTGTGTGAAGTCATAGAATGGAGGTGTGTGAAGTCAGAATGGAGGTGTGTGAACTCATAGAATGGAGGTGTGTGTAGTCACAATGGAGATGTGTGACGTCATAGAATGGAGGTGTGTGAAGTCACAGAATGGAGGTGTGTGAAGTCATAGAATGGAGGTGTGTGAAGTCATAGAATGGGTGTTTGTGAAGTAAGAATGAAGGTGTGTGAAGTCATAGAATGGAGGTGTGGGAAGTCACAGAATGGAGGTGTGGGAAGTCACAGATTGCAGGAGTGTGAAGTCACAGAATGGAGGTGTGTGAACCCAGAATGGAGGTGTGTAAAATCACAGAATGGAGGTGTGTGAAGTCATAGAATGGAAGTGTGTGAAGTCATAGAATGGAGGTGTGTGAAGTCACAGAATGGACGGTATGAAGTCATAGAATGGAGGTGTGTGAAATCAGAGAATTGAGGTGTTTGAAGTCATATATTGGAGGTGTGTGAAATCAAAATGGATGTGTGAGGTCATAGAATGGAGGTGTGTGAAGTCACAGAATGGAGGTGTGTGAAGTCATAGAAGGGAGGTGTGTGAAGTCATAGAATGGAAGTGTGTGAAGTCACAGATTGGAGCTGTGTGAAGTCACAGAATCGAGGTGTGAGAAGTCACAGAATGGAGGTGTGTGAAGTCAGAATCGAGGTGTGAAGTCATAGAATGGAGGTGTGTGAAGTCATAGAATGAAAGTGTGTGAAGTCACAGATTGGAGCTGTGTGAAGTCACAGAATCGAGGTGTGAGAAGTCACAGAATGGAGGTGTGTGAAGTCAGAATCGAAGTCTGAAGTCATAGAATGGAGGTGGATGAAGTCATAGAACTTAGGTGTGGGAAGTCATAGAATGGAGAAGTGTGAAGTCATAGAGTGGAGGTGAGTGAAGTCACAGATTAGAGTTCTGTGAAGTCATAGAATGGCGGTGTGTGAAGTCATAGAATGGAGTATTGTGAAGTCACCGAAAGGAGGTTTGTGAAGTCATAGAATGGAGGTATGAGAAATCAAATTACAGGGGTGTGAAGTCGGAGAATGGAGGTGTGTGAAGTCATAGAATGGAGGTGGGTGAAGTCATGGAATGGAGGTGTGTGAATTCAGATTGGAGGTATGTGAAGTCATAGAATTGAGGTGTGTAAACTCAGAAAAGAGGTGTGTGAAGTCATAGAATGGAGGTGAGTGAAGTCATAGAATGGAGGTGTGTGAAATCATAGAATGGAGGTGTGTGAAGTCACAGAATGGAGGTGTGTGAAGTCAGAATGGAGGTGTGTGAGGTCAGAGTGGAGGTGTATGAACTCATAGAATGGAGGTGTGTGTAGTCAAAATGGAGGTGTGTGAAGTCATAAAATGGAGGTGTGTGGAGTCACAGACTGGAGGTGTGTGAAGTCATAGAATGGAGGTGTGTGAAGTCATAGAATGGGTGTTTGTGAAGTAAGAATGAAGGTGTGTGAAGTCATAGAATGGAGGTGTGTGAAGTCACAGAATGGAGGTGTGGGAAGTCACAGATTGCAGGAGTGTGAAGTCACAGAATGGAGGTGTGTGAACCCTGAATGGAGGTGTGTAAAGTCACAGAATGGAGGTGTGTGAAGTCATAGAATGGAAGTGTGTGAAGGCATAGAATGGAGGTGTGTGAAGTCACAGAATGGACGGTATGAAGTCATAGAATGGAGGTGTGTGAAGTCACAGAATTGAGGTGTTTGAAGTCATATATTGGAGGTGTATGAAATCAAAATGGATGTGTGAAGTCCTAGAATGGAGGTGTGTGAAATCATAGAATGAGGGTGTGTGAGGACATAGAATGGAGGTGTGTGAAGTCACAGAATGGATGTGTGTGAAGTCATAGAATGGAGGTGTGTGAAGTCAAAGAATGGAAGTGTGTGAAGTCACAGATTGGAGCTGTGTGAAGTCACAGAATCGAGGTGTGAGAAGTCACAGAATGGAGGTGTGTGAACTCAGAATGGAGGTGTGTGAAGTCACAGAATGGAGGTGTGTGAAGTCATAGAATGGAAGTGTGTGAAGTCATAGAATGGAGGTGTGTGAAGTCAGAATAGAGGTGTGTGAAGTCACCGAATGGAGTTGTGTGAACTCAGAATGGAGGTGTGTGAAGTCACAGAATGGAGGTTTGTGAAGTCATAGAATGGAGGTGTGTGAAGTCATAGAATGGATGTTTCTGAAGTAAGAATGAAGGTGTGTGAAGTCATAGAATGGAGGTATGTGAACTCATTGAATGGGGGTGTGTGAAGTCACAGAAAGGAGGTGTGTGAAGTCAGAATGGAGGTGTGTAATCATCGATTGGAGGTGGGTGAAGTCTTAGAAAGGAGGTGTGGGAAGTCATAGAATGGAGGTGTGTGAAGGCACAGAATGGAGCTGTGTGAATTCAGAATGGAGGTGTGTGAAGTCATAGAATGGAGGTGTGTGAAGTCAGAATGGAGGTGTGTGAACTCATAGAATGGAGGTGTGTGACGTCACAATGGAAGTGTGTGAAGTCATAAAATGGAGGTGTGTGAAGTTATAGAATGGATGTTTGTAAAGTAAAAATGAAGGTGTGTGAAGTCATAGAATGGAGATGTGTGAAGTCAGAATGGAGGTGTGTGAAGTCACAGAATAGAGATGTGTCAAGTCAGAACTTAGGTGTGTGAAGTCAAAGAATGGAGGTGTGTGAAGACATAGAATGGAGGTGTGTGAAGTCATAGAATGGAGGTGTGTGAAGTCAGAATGGAGGTGTGTGAACTCATAGAATGGAGGTGTGTGACGTCACAATGGAAGTGTGTGAAATCAGAGAATGGAGTTGTGTGAAGTCACAGAATGGAGGTGTGTGAAGTCATAGAATGGAGGTGTGTGAAGTCACTGAATGGAGGTGTGTGAAGTCATAGAATGGAGGTGTGTGAAGTTATAGAATAGATGGTTGTAAAGTAAAAATTAAGGTGTGTGAAGTCATAGAATGGAGATGTGTGAAGTCAGAATGGAGGTGTGTGAAGGCACAGAATGGAGATGTGTCATCTCAGAATTTAGGTGTGTGAAGTCAAAGAATGGAGGTGTGTGAAGACATAGAATGAGGTGTGTCAAGTCATAGAATGGAGGTGTGTGAAGTCAGAATGGAGGTGTGTGAGGTCACAGAATTGAGGTGTGTGAACACAGAATGGAGGTGTGTGAAGTCAAAGAATGAAGGTGTTTGAAGTCATAGAATGGAGGAGTGTGAAGTCATAGAATGTATGTTTGTGAAGTAAGAATGAAGGTGTGTGAAGGCATAGAATGGAGTTGTGTGAAGTCACAGAATGGAGGTGTGTGAAGGCATAGAATGGAGGTGTGTGAAGTCCTAGAATGGAGGTGTGTGAAGTCATATAATGGAGGTGTGTGAAGTCACAGAATGGAGGTGTGTGAAGTCAGAATGGAGGTGTAAAGTCATAGAATGGAGTTGGGTGAAGTCATAGAAAGGAGGTGTGTGAAGTCATAGAATGGATGTGTGTGTAGTCATAGAATGGAGGTGTGTGAACTCAGAATGGAGGTGTGTGAACTCATAGAATGGTAGTGTGTGTAGTCACAATGGAGGTGTGTGAATTCATAGAATGGAGGTGTGTGAAGTCACAGAATGGACGTGTGTGAAGTCATAGAATCTAGGTCTGTCAAGTCATAGAATGGAGTTGTGTGAAGTCACAGAATGGAGGTGTGGGAAGTCACAGATTGGAGGTCTGTGAAGTCCCAGAATTGAGGTGTGTGAACTCAGAATAGAAGTGTGTAAAGTCACAGAATGGAGGTGTGTGAAGTCATAGAATGGAAGTGTGTGAAATCATAGAATGAGGGTGTGTGAGGTCATAGAATGGAGTTTTGTGAAGTCACAGAATGGAGGTGTGTGAAATCATAGAATGAATTTTTTTGAAGTCATAGAATGGAAGTGTGTGAAGTCACAGAATGGAGGTGTGTGAAGTCACAGAATGGAAGGTGTGTGAAATCACAGAATAGAGGTGTGTGAACTCAGTATGGAGGTGTGTGAAGTCACAGAATGGAGGTGTGTGAAGTCAGAATGGAGGTGTGAAGTCATAGAATGGAGTTGGGTGAAGTCATAGAAAGGAGGTGTGTGAAGTCAGAGAATGGATGTGTGTGTAGTCATAGAATGGAGGTGTGTGAAGTCAGAATGGAGGTGTGTGAACTCATAGAATGGTAGTGTGTGTAGTCACAATGGACGTGTGTGAAGTCATAGAATGGAGGTGTGTGAAGTCACAGAATGGACGTGTGTGAAGTCATAGAATGGAGGTGTGTGAAGTCATAGAATGGAGGTGTGTAATGTCACAGAAAGGAGGTGTGGGAAGTCACAGATTGGAGGTCTGTGAAGTTCCAGAATTGAGGTGTGTGAACTCAGAATGGAGGTGTGTAAAGTCACAGAATGGAGGTGTGTGAATTCGAAGAATGGAAGTGTGTTAAGTCACAGATTGGAGCTGTGTGAAGTCACAGAATTGAGGTGTGAGAAGTCACAGAATGGAGGTGTGTGAAGTCAGAATGGAGGTGTGTGAAGACACAGAATGGAGTTGTGTGAAGTCATTGAATGGAAGTGTGTGAAGTCATAGAATGGAGGTGTGTGAAGTCAGAATGGAGGTGTGTGAAGTCACCGAATGGAGTTGTGTGAACTCAGAATGGAGATGTGTGAAGTCACAGAATGGAGGTTTGTGAAGTCATAGAATGGAGGTGTGTGAAGTCACAGAATGGATGTTTCTGAAGTAAGAATGAAGGTGTGTGATGTCATACAATGGAGGTATGTGAACTCATAGAATGGGAGTGTGTGAAGTCACAGAATAGAGTTGTGTGAAGTCAGAATGGAGGTGTGTAGTCATCGATTGGAGGTGGGTGAAGTCATAGAAAGGAGGTGTGGGAAGTCATAGAATGGAGGTGTGTGAAGTCAGAATGGAGGTGTGTGAAGTCACACAATTGAGGTGTGTGAACACAGAATGGAGGTGGGTAAAGTCAAAGAATGGAGGTGTTTGAAGTCATAGAATGGAGGAGTGTGAAGTCATAGAGTGCATATGAGTGAAATCACAGATTCGAGGTCTGTGAAGTCATAGAATGGAGGTGTGTGATGTCAGAATGGAGGTGTGAGAAGTCATAGAATAGAGGTGTGTGTAGTCAGAATGGAGGTGTGTGAAGTCATGGATGGAGTTGTGTGAAGTCATAGTATGGAGGTGTGTGAAATCATAGAATAGAGTTTTGTGAAGGCACAGAATGGAGCTCTGTGAATTCAGAATGGAGGTGTGTGAACTCATAGAATGGAGGTGTGTGACGTCACAATGGAATTGTGTGAAGTCATAGAATGGAGGTGTGTGAAGTCACAGAATGGAGGTGTGTGAAGTCATAGAATGGAGGTGTGTGAAGACACTGAATGGAGGTGTGTGAAGTCACAGAATGGAGGTGTGTGAAGTTATAGAATGGATGTATGTAAAGTAAAAATGAAGGTGTGTGAAGTCCTAGAATGGAGATGTGTGAAGTCAGAATTGAGGTGTGTGAAGTCAGAATGAAGTTGTGAGAACTCATAGAATGGAGGTGTGTGACATCACAATGGAAGTGTGTGAAGTCATAGAATGGAGGAGTGTGAAGTCATAGAATGTATGTTTGTGAAGTAAGAATGAAGGTGTGTGAAGGCATAGAATGGAGGTGTGTGAAGTCACAGAATGGAGGTGTGTGAAGGCATAGAATGTAGGTGTGTGAAGTCATAGAATGGAGGTGTGTGAAGTCATATAATGGAGGTGTGTGAAGGCACAGAATGGAGGTGTTTGAAGTCAGAATGGAGGTGTGAAGTCATAGAATGGAGTTGGGTGAAGTCATAGAAAGGAGGTGTGTGAAGTCATAGAATGGAGGTGTGTGAAGTCATAGAATGGAGGTGTGTGAAGTCAGAATGGAGGTGTGTGAACTCATAGAATGGTAGTGTGTGTAGTCACAATGGAGGTGTGTGAAGTCATAGAATGGATGTGTGTGTAGTCATAGAATGGAGGTGTGTGAACTCAGAATGGAGGTGTGTGAACTCATAGAATGGTAGTGTGTGTAGTCACAATGGAGGTGTGTGAATTCATAGAATGGAGGTGTGTGAAGTCACAGAATGGACGTGTGTGAAGTCATAGAATCTAGGTCTGTCAAGTCATAGAATGGAGTTGTGTGAAGTCACAGAATGGAGGTGTGGGAAGTCACAGATTGGAGGTCTGTGAAGTCCCAGAATTGAGGTGTGTGAACTCAGAATAGAAGTGTGTAAAGTCACAGAATGGAGGTGTGTGAAGTCATAGAATGGAAGTGTGTGAAATCATAGAATGAGGGTGTGTGAGGTCATAGAATGGAGTTTTGTGAAGTCACAGAATGGAGGTGTGTGAAATCATAGAATGAATTTTTTTGAAGTCATAGAATGGAAGTGTGTGAAGTCACAGAATGGAGGTGTGTGAAGTCACAGAATGGAAGGTGTGTGAAATCACAGAATAGAGGTGTGTGAACTCAGTATGGAGGTGTGTGAAGTCACAGAATGGAGGTGTGTGAAGTCAGAATGGAGGTGTGAAGTCATAGAATGGAGTTGGGTGAAGTCATAGAAAGGAGGTGTGTGAAGTCAGAGAATGGATGTGTGTGTAGTCATAGAATGGAGGTGTGTGAAGTCAGAATGGAGGTGTGTGAACTCATAGAATGGTAGTGTGTGTAGTCACAATGGACGTGTGTGAAGTCATAGAATGGAGGTGTGTGAAGTCACAGAATGGACGTGTGTGAAGTCATAGAATGGAGGTGTGTGAAGTCATAGAATGGAGGTGTGTAATGTCACAGAAAGGAGGTGTGGGAAGTCACAGATTGGAGGTCTGTGAAGTTCCAGAATTGAGGTGTGTGAACTCAGAATGGAGGTGTGTAAAGTCACAGAATGGAGGTGTGTGAATTCGAAGAATGGAAGTGTGTGAAGTCACAGATTGGAGCTGTGTGAAGTCACAGAATTGAGGTGTGAGAAGTCACAGAATGGAGGTGTGTGAAGTCAGAATGGAGGTGTGTGAAGACACAGAATGGAGTTGTGTGAAGTCATTGAATGGAAGTGTGTGAAGTCATAGAATGGAGGTGTGTGAAGTCAGAATGGAGGTGTGTGAAGTCACCGAATGGAGTTGTGTGAACTCAGAATGGAGATGTGTGAAGTCACAGAATGGAGGTTTGTGAAGTCATAGAATGGAGGTGTGTGAAGTCACAGAATGGATGTTTCTGAAGTAAGAATGAAGGTGTGTGATGTCATACAATGGAGGTATGTGAACTCATAGAATGGGAGTGTGTGAAGTCACAGAATAGAGTTGTGTGAAGTCAGAATGGAGGTGTGTAGTCATCGATTGGAGGTGGGTGAAGTCATAGAAAGGAGGTGTGGGAAGTCATAGAATGGAGGTGTGTGAAGTCAGAATGGAGGTGTGTGAAGTCACACAATTGAGGTGTGTGAACACAGAATGGAGGTGGGTAAAGTCAAAGAATGGAGGTGTTTGAAGTCATAGAATGGAGGAGTGTGAAGTCATAGAGTGCATATGAGTGAAATCACAGATTCGAGGTCTGTGAAGTCATAGAATGGAGGTGTGTGATGTCAGAATGGAGGTGTGAGAAGTCATAGAATAGAGGTGTGTGTAGTCAGAATGGAGGTGTGTGAAGTCATGGATGGAGTTGTGTGAAGTCATAGTATGGAGGTGTGTGAAATCATAGAATAGAGTTTTGTGAAGGCACAGAATGGAGCTCTGTGAATTCAGAATGGAGGTGTGTGAACTCATAGAATGGAGGTGTGTGACGTCACAATGGAATTGTGTGAAGTCATAGAATGGAGGTGTGTGAAGTCACAGAATGGAGGTGTGTGAAGTCATAGAATGGAGGTGTGTGAAGTCACTGAATGGAGGTGTGTGAAGTCACAGAATGGAGGTGTGTGAAGTTATAGAATGGATGTATGTAAAGTAAAAATGAAGGTGTGTGAAGTCCTAGAATGGAGATGTGTGAAGTCAGAATTGAGGTGTGTGAAGTCAGAATGAAGTTGTGAGAACTCATAGAATGGAGGTGTGTGACATCACAATGGAAGTGTGTGAAGTCATAGAATGGAGGAGTGTGAAGTCATAGAATGTATGTTTGTGAAGTAAGAATGAAGGTGTGTGAAGGCATAGAATGGAGGTGTGTGAAGTCACAGAATGGAGGTGTGTGAAGGCATAGAATGTAGGTGTGTGAAGTCATAGAATGGAGGTGTGTGAAGTCATATAATGGAGGTGTGTGAAGGCACAGAATGGAGGTGTTTGAAGTCAGAATGGAGGTGTGAAGTCATAGAATGGAGTTGGGTGAAGTCATAGAAAGGAGGTGTGTGAAGTCATAGAATGGAGGTGTGTGAAGTCATAGAATGGAGGTGTGTGAAGTCAGAATGGAGGTGTGTGAACTCATAGAATGGTAGTGTGTGTAGTCACAATGGAGGTGTGTGAAGTCATAGAATGGAGGTGTGTGAGGTCACAGAATGGAGGTGTGTGAAGTCATAGAATGGAGATGTGTGAAGTCATAGAATGGAGGTGAGTGAAGTCACAGAATGGAGGTGTGGGAAGTCACAGATTGGAGGTGTGTAAAGTCCCAGAATTGAGGTGTGTGAACTCAGAATGGACGTGTGTAAAGTCACAGAATGGAGATGTGTGAAGTCATAGAATGGAAGTGTGTGATGTCACAGAATGGAGGTGTGTGAAGTCACAGAATGGACGGTATGAAGTCATAGAATGGAGGTGTGTGAAGTCACAGAATTGAGGTGTTTGAAGGCATATATTGGAGGTGTGTGAAATCAAAATGGATGTGTGAAGTCATAGAATGGAGGTGTGTGAAATCATAGAATGAGGGTGTGTGACGTCATAGAATGGAGGTGTGTGAAGTCACAGAATGGAGGTGTGTGAAGTCATAGAATGGAGGTGTGTGAAGTCATAGAATGGAAGTGTGTGAAGTCACAGATTGGAGCTGTGTGAAGTCACAGAATCGATGTGTTAGAAGTCACAGAATGGAGGTGTGTGAACTCAGAATGGAGGTGTGTGAAGTCACAGAATGGAGGTGTGTGAAGTCATAGAATGGAAGTGTGTGAAGTCATAGAATGGAGGTGTGTGAAGTCTGAATGGAGGTGTGTGAAGTCAGCGAATGGAGTTGTGTGAACTCAGAATGGAGGTGTGTGAAGTCACAGAATGGAGGTTTGTGAAGTCATAGAATGGAGGTGTGTGAAGTCATAGAATGGATGTTTCTGAAGTAAGAATGAAGGTGTGTGAAGTCATAGAATGGAGGTATGTGAACTCATAGAATGGGGGTGTGTGATGTCACAGAATGGAGGTGTGTGAAGTCAAAATGGAGGTGTGTAGTCATCATTTGGAGGTGTGTGAATCATAGAAAGGAGGTGTGGGAAGTCATAGAATGGAGGAGTGTGAAGTCATAGAGTGCATGTGAGTGAAATCACAGATTCGAGGTCTGTGAAGTCATAGAATGGAGG
>JANJXV010002502.1:0-2500 GCA_024803745.1 Megascapheus bottae
GTCCCCCGTCGTCCCGCTTCTTGGAGAGCGCTTAGCGGCTTGCCCCAAGCCGCGTGCGCGATGGCCGATCGCTTGCGTGCCCGCGCCTCCCCCCTCCGAGCTGGGGGAGGATCCCGCGGGGCCTCTCTCTCGGGGCCGGCGCCTGGTTGTGGCAGCGGTGTGGGCGATTTCCCGACCTGTCCCCACCCCCCCGCCTCAGGCAAGCAGCGGCGCGCTGGTCTGAGCCGCGTGCGGGCTCGTCGCGCGAGGGCGATGTGGTGTGGCCGTGCGGCTGCCCGGGCACTCGGAGGAGGGGTCGGGTCCCGTCCCCCCTCCTCCCGCTCCCGCACCGCCGCCCTCGGGCGGGTTGGCTCTCGGCCGCCCTCCGCCCCGGCGTCCGCGTCGGGCGACGTCCACCGGCCACGACGGCGTTGCGTGCGAGCCAGGCGGTGTGGTGCTCCGTGGCTGTGAGGCCGTTCCGCGGCGACGCTCCGTGGTGGGGGGTGGCGACCCCCTCCGGAGCCGTGGGAAAGCGGTGCGTGTGGGTGCTGCTCCGGCCGGCCGAGGAGGCCGAGTGTCAGACACGTGGTTTCTGGCGTTGCCCGGTGGTGTGGATGGTTATGGCGGAGTGGAGCTCGGAGAGTGCGGCTTGGCTTGGCTTGGCTTGGCTTCCGCGGGCGCGGTGAGGTCCCTGTGGCGTGCGTGGCGAGCTCTCCTTTGGTGGCCCCGCCCGTGTGGTGGGTGGGCCCCCGGCCACCGGCGCCGGTGGTAGAGGGTGGTGATCCGATCCCACGTTGGTCGGGCCGGCTCGGCGTCCCAGGCGTCTCCCGGGACCGCTCCGGAGCTGGGGGCGGTGAGATCCCGAGTTCGTTTGCCTGGTGGCCCGTCCGTGCCCGGAAGGCTCCCCCTCTCCCGTCGGCATCGGGGGTCGTGGGCCCGGCCGCTCGCTCGCCACTCGCCTCACTCGCCCGGTGGAGCCACGTCGTGCCCTGCCCGGCCCCCTCCCACCGGTCGGTCGCCTTTCCCGGTCCTCGCCGAGTTGGCCCTGGTGGCCGGCCACCGTGCGACGGCCGAGGGGAGGTGGCGTCGGCTGGTTGGAGGGGGGGACGCGCTCCGTGGCGCCGACCCAGGGCTCCCCGTCGGTCTGGTGTGACCACCCGTCCGGGGTTCCGCGCGCGGGACCGCCAGTGTGCCATGGGGGTGCCGGCGGTGAGATTCCCGTGTGCGTCCCTGGCGCGGGTGTTGCCCGCCGCGGGTCCCTAGGGCCGGTGCCCTTTTGGTGACGGGGAAGACCCCGCACGGGCGTCGTCGGTTCCCGGGGTGCCTCTCCTCCTCCCCTTCCGCCCACCCATCGTCGTAGGCCTGCCCGTGTCTCGCCCTGCCGCTTCTGGCTTGGCCGGGGGAGCCCTCCGCCCGTGTTCTCCGATCCGGGGTGGTGGTGTGCGCGCCCCCCTCCGCGCGAGTCGCCGCCGCGGGTCGGTCGCAGCCCCGGTCCCGTGCTTGCCTTTGGCCCGCTCCACGCCGGCGGCGTCGCGAGAAGCGTGTGTTGTGGCCGCGGTCTGGTTTTGGGGCGGTGGTGCCCCTCTCCCGCGGATCCGGGGCTGCCGCCGCCGCCGCCATCGGCCATCGGCGGCCGGTGATTCCGTCTCGGGGTCGTGGCCGTGGCCCCCTCCCCATCACCCCGCCGCCGCCGGTCCCCCGGTCCCGGTCCCGGCCCCGGGGCGCAGCTTGCTGGGGCGGTGTCGTGCGCGTGTGAGCGAGGGGAGCCGGCTGGAGGAGCGTGGCGAGAACCCCGCGGCCGGTGACGTGGCGCGTGCGCGCGCGTGCGTTTCCTTCCGGTCGCCGGGGCTTCTGCCCGCCCGCTCGCTCTTGGTCTGTGCTCTCTGCCGCTCGCTCGCCGCCGCCCGTCTCTTGCTCGCGACTGCGCCCCGCCTGCCGGTCCGGCCCGGGTTGGCAAGGTCGGTGGCGCGGGTGCTTGGTCTGGGGGGGCCCGCCGGTCTCGGGCCCGTCGGTGTCTCCCGGTCGCCGTCGGCCGCTTGTTGGCGTTCGGCGGCCTCCTCGGTCCCGGTGCCGAGGACCGCACCGCACCGCACCGCGCCGTCTCCACGGCCGCGGCCGCACCCGCTCCGCGTCGCCTCGCGTGTGCCCTCGGACGCTCGTTCCGCCGGCCGTCCGGGCGCGGCGGACGGCGGGGGGCCGCCCGCTTCGAGGTTCCGCAGGTGCGCGGGGTCTCCCGTCTCCGCCGCCCGCCGCCCTCGCTCCCCCTCGCGGCTCCTTCCCGCCGGTCGCTGGCCGGGCAGGGTTCTTGCCTTCTCATGCCGCGCCCGCCGGCGCCCGCGCCCGCCGAGAGAGACAGATGGGCGCCCGGGGTGCCCGAGTTCGCCTCCGCTCCCGTTCCCCCCTCCGGCCCCGTGTGTGGGGGGGGTTGGGGCGAGGCGGGAGGGCGGGCCCAGGCCCAGGCCCGGGGCGTACGCCCCGGACTCATCCGCCCGCCCGCGGGGTCCGCCGGGCGGCCGGCCGC
>JANJXV010002502.1:20000-27658 GCA_024803745.1 Megascapheus bottae
TACCAACCACATCCATAGGGGGCAAAATAATCACAATAAAAAAAACCCAGAAGTGTGTGGTGCTCTGGCTCAAGTGGTAGAGCTCTAGCCTTGAGAAAGAAGCCCAAAGACAGTGCTCAGGCCCTGAGTACAAGCCCCAGGACTGGCCCCCCAAAAAAAAAAAAAGACAGAGAAAGGAGAGAAACCCTACCTCCTTTTCCTCCCTCCCCTTATCCATGTTTCCTAAGAAAACTGGTTTTCTTCTGTCTCCACCAAGTCACCAGATCTAAGTAAAATACAGAATTTTAGGTGCTCAATAACTCTCCGGTTCAAAGTACAGAAAAAGAAGAGGGGGATGGAGGGAGAGAGAGAGAAGGAGGGAGGGAGGGAGGGAGGGGGAGAGAGAGAGACAGAGACAGAGACAGAGAGACAGAGACAGACAGACAGACAGACAGACAGACAGACAGAGAGGCAGAGACAGAGAGACAGAGACAGAGACAGACAGACAGACAGACAGACAGACAGACAGACAGACAGACAGACAGACAGAGGGCCCCGAAGGGGAAACATGAAAAACACAGTATCGAGGTCATTTTTAGGCTGAGGCCTACCCTCCAACCAGGCCTCTGAGACTGCCTCCTTCCTGGTGGGATTGCCTTCACTGGAGCCCTGCATTTGGAAGGTGTGCACCCGGGCTGTCTTGTCTGTGAATGCCTAGCGGTACTTTCCCGTGCCTCCCGAACTGAAACTCAGGGCCTGGGCTTTCTCCCGGCCAGAGCTCTACCACGTCGTCAACCACAGCAGCAACAGCTGCAGCATTCGTTTCTGACTTCACTGAGGAATGGAAGCCGGGTCTTCCCGTTTGCTAAGCAAGCCCTCTCCCACTAGGCCAAACTCCCGGTCTCATCGATCCTACTTCCTTGAAACGATTTTCCTGAAGGTAGCGGTCGTGGAATTCCGGGCCCGCTAGCTGTTTGTCTTGTTGTTTGTTTGGTTCTCTGTAGTATTTGATTTTTTTTTTTTTTTTATTTATTTCCCTTTGGTGGTTTCTCTTCCCCAGGCCCCACCCCCACCCGCAGGGTGAAGCCTAACAGGAATGTCAGGCCGTTGCCATGACAACATTTACAAGACAAAGCACAGTCCGCAGTCCGAGCTTTTCTGGGGAGGAGCTGACTAGCTGAGTGGCTTGCCTTCACCCCACCCCCACCCCCACCCACCCGGCGTCTCTCCCCCCCCCCGCCCCCCCCCCCCCCCCCCCGCAGACACACACCGCACACCGCGCGCGGGGAAATGGCTCACACTTCACTCTGTCTTGACAAACACAGCCTCTCGTGTGCTTGGCCTGATCCTTGGGCAGGAAAAGGCAGCTTTGGGAGTATTTTTTTTTCTGCTGCCGGCCACTTCCCTGCTTTCCTGGGCCATGGATGGGCTGGCTGGCTTGTCTCCTACTAGCTGGACTGGTCAGACTGCTACCACCCGCCCCCTGCCTGTGGCGGAGTGAGTGCCGCCCCAGTCCACAGACAGAATTGGGGGAGGGCGTGGGCATGTCTTGGCAGGACTGGGCTCTGCCCTGTACCCTTCGGTGAGGCCGGGTGTGTGAGTACGAAATGCCCCGTGCGGCTGACCCCCCACTTGGCTGACCTCCCTGGGGAGAGAGGAGAGAGGGGAGGAAGTCAGGAGTCTGGTCTCCTCTTCATTTTCCCAAGCTCAGGCCAGGCCAGGCCCAGGGCCAGGCCAGGGCCTGCTTCCATTTCCCAGGCGAGAGATTTCAGGATCACAGATGATGATGATGATGATGATCATTGAGGATGATGGATGATTGGTCCTGCCTGGGGCCTGGATTGCTGTCCTTGAGCTTTTTCACCTGAGACTGAAGTTCTACTATTGGAGCCACAAATCCACTTCCATCTGGCTTTTTGGGCAGATGCTATCGATGTAGTTTAGCGAGTTAGTACTCAGTTCGTATTTTGCCAGTTCATTCCCAGGGCCGAGATCCCCCTCCCTCCCCGCCACCCCAGGTCCTCAGACCTGAAGTTAGGGCCTGGGCGCTCGGTCCTTGGACCTTTCTTCGGCTAGTATTCTGCCAATCGAGCCACAGAACCACTTCCAGCGTTTTCTGCCAAGGTGTCATCATCGTTAGCATTGCATTTTTTTTTTAACTTTTAAAAATTGGTCAGGGGGCTGGGAGTTTGACCTAGAGCGGTAGAGTGAGTGCTTGTCTAGCATGCACGGAGACCCAGGTTTGATTCCTCAGTGCCAAGTACATAGACGAGATGGAAGTGGTGCTATGGCTCAAGTGGCAGACTGCTAGCCTTGAGGAAAGAGCCCATGGAGGATGCTCAGGCCTAAACTGCAAGCCCCAGGACTGGGGGGGGGGGGGGGAAATTAAAAAAAAAACCCGACAGCTACTAAGAGCGGCTCCACCACTAAAAATAGGTTTGTGGTTTAAGAAGACACCTTCGGAGCGTTCTCATAGGAGACTGCGTCAGGCAATGGAGACTGGGAGCTGAACCAAAGCCTCATCGAAGCAGAGTGGACTGCATTTAAATTTGATTCCATCTAAATGTGACTAAGATATAAGAGAAGTCTCTGGGGCCGGGAGTTTGGCCTAGTGGTTAAAGTGCTTGCCTAGCATGCAAGAAGACCCGGATTCGATTCCTTGGTACCACATACATAGAAAAAAGCCAGAAGTGGTGCTGAGGCTCAAGGGGTAGAGCTCTAGCCTTGAGAAAGTCCAAGGACTGTGCCCAGAACCTGAGCTCAAGCCCAGGACTGGCAAAAAAAAAAAAAAAAAAAAAAAAAAATAAGGGAAGTCTCATTCGCCTTTGTCTTGTACTTCTGTATTCATTTTTTTTTTAACTTTTGCTAGAGTGTCCACTATACCCATCAAAGAATGACAGTACACGTCATCCCCAGAATCTATACATGTGTTCCTGGCTCACTCTGTAAAAGCCTAGTAAAATGACCATGACACACACATTTGCCCATCCACACTATTAAAAAAGAACTTGCATTTCTATACCTTTATGGGAAAAAAATTCTGTGTATGTGTCATTGTTATGCAGGAGCGTATTTTGCTGGTTTGAAAGAATAGGATGCCTACAGTTTTCAGCAGTTTTCTTTGTTTCTTTTTACAGCATGATCTTTGCTGTACTCTTGCTGATGGCCGCTAGATTTTAATGTATCTGTTTCCCTACTTGATCACATTACTGATTCTGATTTCAGTTTTTCATCTGTTTTGCGTTTGTTTTTTCCTCATGTCACATTGGCGAAGGACCCAGGAATAGGACACAAAGGTGGAATAAACATTAATTTTGTGCATTCTTTGGTAACTTTTTTGTGTTTGGTCACTACAAAGCTTTGCTTCAAGTGTATGCATTTTATTCAAATCAGTGATCTATGTTTATGTGATTTCCTAAACATAATTGTGGCTTCTAAAAAAATGTAACATCCCGATTACATTCCTAACTAGAATGAGTATGTCTGTTTTTGTACCTCGATGCTGTATTTTAACCCTTTGTATTACTTAGGTTATTTTGCTTTGGTTAAAAATGGCTCAAGTAGAGAAGCGGTCCCTTTATTAAGACAGCGTACAACACTGTAAATAAAATGTGTACCGTCAATTGTCTTTAAAATAAATAAATGAATAAATAAATACATAAAATAAATATAAATATTGTTAGTATGGGCTGGGAGTGTGGTGTTGAGCCACAAGTGTCTAAGGACAGCGCGCAGGCAGGCAGGCAGGCAGGCAGGCAGGCAGGCAGGCAGGCAGGCAGGCAGGCAGGCAGGCCGGCCCTGAGTTCAAGCCCCAGACTGGCGAAATAAATAGGAAGATAAATACAATACATCCATTTCTGTGTAGTACGGAGGCCAGGAGTGTGGCCCACTGCTAGAGTGCTTGCACAAAGACCTCTTCCCCACCCTGGGTGGGTGAGGAGGTTTGTTCTCGGGTGCCCGGAAGGGGGGGGCGGGGGCTTGATCGATGTTGGGTCGGCTGTTTCCCCTTGTCCTGGGGCGCCACCTAGCGGACACTGCCTGTCATGGCGGACAGTGATTCCGCCGTGTTGAGGAAGTTCTGGTGAAGAGGCTCATCTGGAGAATACGGAGTGACGAGTGACCCACCGGCTGTCAATTCTGCTGGGTTGTTGAAAATGAAACTCTCTTGGAGCTGGGGGTCCAGTGTCTCATGTGTGTCACTGCACCTACTCAGGGTGGAAGAGGGAGAGAGAGGACTGGAGAGGGGGGGGGGGAGGCAGAGACAGAGACAGACGGACACACAGACACACAGTAGATAGACAGATGAAATTTACACAGAGAGACACAGAGACAGAGGAGGGGTAGCTAGTGGGAGGGAGAATGAGAGACTGCTTGTGAACTGTCAGGCGGTCACAGAAAGGGCCTGGGCAGATGAGATGGTAAATAGGTACATGGTTCCTTCATTTCCAAGGAGGAATTTTTTTTTTTCCTCTAGTCTTGGGCCTGGGATAGCGTCCCTGAGCTGCTTTTTGCTCCAAGCCAGCACTGTACCGCTAAGCCACATTCCCAGTCCTTATTGCTATCATTATTAGGTTTTTTTTTTTTTTTTCGGAACAACCTTACCCCTTCTTTCGCTTGCTTCCCCATCCCTGCCCACACGTTGCATCGTTCGTTTTCCACACAGTGCATGGCAAACACTATCCTACTTCCTTTAAAATCCGTGCCCCTTCCCTTGCTCCCTCTGAGAGAAAGAAAGAAAGAAAGAAAGAAAGAAAGAAAGAAAGAAAGAAAGAACGAACGAAAGAAAGAAAGAAAGAAAGGGAAAAGTCTAAATCTCAAAGACACCACACCACCATGCCATGCATGCCAGGTGTCCATGTCATGGAATTTGTTTGGATCCCAGGTCTCGTGTATCTGCAGTGCCTTCAGTGTTCAGAGGAGTTCCACCTTCTGACCAAAAGAGAGCAGGTGCATCACCCACCCACCCACCAACTCACTCGCAGCACAGGTCAGGGAAACCACGGTGAACACCCAATAGGGAGAGAAGAGTGGGTCCACTCACTCACTCACTCACTCACTCCATCAGTCACCAACCATGCCAGTCACAGCAAAGGCAGTACTTTTAGTACTGGGTGGGTTTTTCCCCAGGCCGCTCTCCACCCCTCCCAACCCCCCCACCCCTTCCTTCCCCCGAGGCTCATGCACCGTTTGCTCCTTCATCATCCACGAAGACCCCTGTTTTCTCTGGGAAGACGGGCTCTCGGACCCGGTCTCTCTGTTCTGCTCCCTCCCTACCCGGGTTCTCCTCTTGGCGTGAGCGATTGTAGGAGTTTTCGGGTGGGGTGGGGTGGGGTGGGTGGGGCAGGCGGGCAGGCCGGCGTGAACGGGGCAAAGGGTGGAAGCGGCGATGTTGGAGGGGGGGCGGGCACGGGTGGTGGAGGTGCCCGTCCGTCTTCTGTTTCGGGGCTGGCCGGCCAGCTTCACCCGTCCCCGGGCCGCTGCTGCGTGACGGCGAGGCCGGCCGGCCCGCCCGCCCGCCGGCCCGCCACGGTTTCACTGTCGGCTTCACGGGCGGCGGGATCTCAGTGTAGGTCTCCGGGGGCTCCAGTGGCGTTGCTCGGGGGGGGGGGGGTTGCAGAGGGGCCCCGGCCGTCCCCGGCCGCCGCCGCTTTGGCCCCGACCGACCTCTGCGGTGCCTCTCGGGGTGCGGGGGCGGGGAGGGAGCGCGGCCGGCCGTTTCTCTCCGCGCCTGCTGTCCGCGGAGCCCCGAGCCGGCCGGCGAGTGCCGATCGCCGATCCATCCCGGGCAGAGAAACTCGGGGGTGGTGTCGGGTGATGACACCCGGGGTGGGTGGGGGCCGCCACCGGTGGCGGCGGTCGCGCACCTGGGAGCCGGCCGGTCGGCTTCAGCGTCCCCGCTCCGGGACCCCATCCATCTCCTTCCCCGAGTCGCGTCCGCGTTCTCGGGCGCGGCGGGCCGCTTTGGGGCGGCGAGTCCCGCCCGCCCGCCGCCGCCGCCGCGGCCGCCACGGTTGGTTTCACTTTCGCCGCCGCCGCCGCCGCCTCAGTCCAGGGTCTCCGGGGGCTCCGGTGGCGGCGGCGGCGGCGTTCCGGAGGTTGCCGAGGGGGCCCGGCCGCTCGTCCCGACCTCTGCGGTGCCTCTCGGGGCGCGGGGGCGGGGAGCGCGGTGGTTTGTCTCCGGGCCGGCCGTCCGTGGAGCTCCGAGCCGGCCGGCGAGCGCCGATCCCGGGCAGAGCGACTCGCTGGTGTCGGTTCAGGGGAAGGCGGTTGTCGCGCGCCCCCTGGCGTCCGCTTTTATATGACAGGTCCTTCGTCCTCAGCCGAGCGAAGGAGGGCGTCTGGCGTAGTGCGTCCCGGCAGAGGGCCGGCCTCTCCCGGCTGCCGGACGCGGCCGTCCCCGCGGCGTCGCTGTGGAGCCGGAGCGGCCGGTCCGTCGCAGATTGCACCTGCAGGAGAGTGAGGGGCCGGGTTGCGCGTCGCGTCTCCTCCCGGCGTCCGGGAGGCAGCTTTGTCCGGTCGACCAGTAGTTCCGTCGGGGGCCCCGAGGCCCCCTCCTCGCTCTCTCCCCCGCCTACCCCGCCTAGGGGAGGCGAGCCGGCCCAGAGAGGAGGCGTGCGTGGCGGCACGGGCGGCGCTGGGGAAGGCCGGCGGCGGTGGCGGCGAGCCGACCGATCGGCTCTGGGTCACGGCCTCCCCGGTCTGTCGGGCCCCCGCACCGGTCTGTCGCTCGGTCGGTCGTTCGGTCGGTAGGCCGGCCGACCGGCCAGTCCCCCCCCCCCGCGGTATGACTCGCAGGCAGGTACACTGGGCCGCCCCGCCTGGGTCCGGGGGGGCCGGAGGGAAGCCTGGCCCGAGGTCTTCGGGTCCTCTCCCCTACAGCAGGCTCGGGCGGCTCCCGGCGGCCCCCTGGCCCTCTGACTCCGCGTATCACCCGGGCTTTGGTCCGAGGCGGTGGCGGTGGGGACGACCGACGTCTCCGGAGTCGCGGTCCCCGAGTGATCGCCGGTGGGTGGCGGGGGCCCGGACGCGCGGTCCCCCGCCTAGGAGGGTCGTCGGGCCCGAGGTGCCCGCGTGTGCGGCCGACGAGAACCTCGGAACCCGGCGGGACCCAGGTACTGAGGTGTGTGGGACGCCGGCGTGGACTCGCCCGGTTCGCCCTGGCCTCTGGGCCCCTGCCGGGAGGAAGGAAGACCTCCGGAGACAGGGACCCGGACCCGCTCCCGGTGTGTGTGTGTGCGTGGGTGCCCCCGGCTGCCCAGCCGACTCCGGGGCCGGGGCCGGGGCCGGGGCCGGGGCCGGGGCCGGGGCCGGGGCCGGGGCCGCGCGCCTGCCTGCCCGGTAGGACGCCCCCTACCGACCGGGCCGTGAGCCCATGCGCGTCCGGGCGGGTGCGCACGTCTGAGTGCCCGAGATACCGGGGAAGGCTTGCTCTGATCTCCGCCACCTCCTAGCCCGCTCTCGCTTCTCGTGTACTTTTTTTTTTTTTTTTTTTTTTTTTTTTTGCGTGGTCGACCAGTTGTACAGCGAGTTCCGTGTTTCTCCCCGTTGGGGAGGTGTTGGGGACAGCGGTACCGAGATTGGGTTCCGAGAGGCCCGTGACGTGAGCGAGTTATCCCCCCTGCTGGAGGACCTACTTTTCGTGTCGTGACGTGTGCGATTTGTACCTGCAGGATGGTGCT
>JANJXV010002503.1:0-27650 GCA_024803745.1 Megascapheus bottae
AGGTGTGTGAAGTCATAGAATTGAGGTGTGTGAAGGCACACAATGGAGGTGTGTGAAGTCATAGAATGGAGCTGTGTGAAGTCAGAATGGAGGTGTGTGAAGTCACAGAATGGAGGTGTGCGAACTCAGAATGGAGGTGTGTGAAGTCACAGAATGGAGGTGTGTTAAGTCACAGAACGGAGGTGTTTGAACTCAGAATGGAGGTGTGTGAAATCACAGATTGGAGGTGTGTGAAGTCATAGAATGGAGGAGTGTGAAATCATAGAATGGAGGTGTGGGAAGTCAGAGAATGGAGCTGTGTGAAGTCAGAATGGAGGTGTGCGAAGTCACAGAATGGAGGTGTGTGAAGTCATTTTATGGAGCTGTGTGAAGTCAGAATGGAGGTGTGTGAAGTCACAGAATGGAGGTGTGTGAACTCACAATGGAGGTGTGTGAAGTCACAGAATCTAGGTGTGTGAAGTCATAGAATGTAGGTGTGTGAAATCATACAATGGAGGTTTGTGAAGTCATAATGGAGGCGTGTGAAGTCCCAGAATTCAGGTGTGTGAAGGCACAGAATGGAGGTGTGTGAAGTCATAGAATGGAGGTGTTTGAAGTCAGAACGGAGGTGTGTGAATTCAGATTGGAGGTGTGGGAAGTCACAATGGAGGTGTGTGAAGTTATAGATGGAGGTGTGTGAAGTCACAGAATGGAGGGGTGTGAAGTCAAAGACTGTAGGTGTGTGAAGTCATAGAATGGAGGTGTGTGAACGCATAGAATGGAGGTGTGTGAAGTCATAGAATGGAGGTGTGTGAAGTCACGGAATAGAGGTTTGTGAACTCAGAATGGAGGTGTGTGAAGTCACAGAATGGAGGTGTGGGACGTCATAGAATGGAGTTGTGTGATGTCACAGAATGGAGGTGTGTGAATTAATAGAATGGAGGTGTGAGAAATCATAGAATGGAGGTGTGTGAAGTCACAGACTGGAGGTGTGTGAAGTCACAGAATGGAGGTGTGTGAAGTCACAGAATGGAGGTGTGTGAACTCACAATGGAGGTGTGTGAAGTCAAAGAATGGAGGTGTGTGAAGACATAGAATGGAATTGTGTGAAGTAATAGAATGGAGGTGTGTGAAGTCAAACAATAAAGGTGTGTAAAGTCACAGAATGGAGGTCTCTGAAGTCATGGAATGGAGGTGTGTTAAGTCACAGAATGGAGGTGTGTGAACTCAGAGAATGAAGGTGTGTGAACTCACAATGGAGGTGTGTGAAGTCACAGAATGGAGGTGTGTGAAGTCAAACAATAAAGGTGTGTGAAGTCACAGAATGGAGGTCTGTGAATCATAGAATGGAGGTGTGTTAAGTCACAGAATGGAGGTGTGTGAACTCAGAGAATGGAGGTGTGTGAACTCAGAATGGAGGTGTGTGAAGTCACAGAACGGAGATTTGTGAAGTCATAGAATGGAGGTGCGTGAAGTCATAGAATGGATGTTTCTGAAGTAAGAATGAAGGTGTGTGAAGTCATAGAATGGATGTGTGTGAAGTCAAAATGGAGGTGTGTGAACTCATAGAATGGAGGTGTGTGAACTCATAGAATGGAGGTGTGTGAAGTCAAAGAATGGAGGTGTGTGAACTCATCGAATGGAGGTGTGGGAAGTCATGGAATGGAGGTGTGTAAAGTCACAGAATGGAGGTGTGTGAAGTCAGAATGGAGTTGTGTGAAGTCATAGAATGGAGGTGTGTGAAGTCAGAATGGAGGTGTGTGAAGTCATAGAATGGAGGTGTGTGAAGTCAGAATGGAGGTGTGTGAACTCATAGAATGGAGGTGTGTGAAGTCACAATGGAGGTGTGTGAAGTCATAGAATGGAGGTGTGTGAAGTCATAGAATGGAGGTGTGTGAAGTCATAGAATGGAAGTGTGTGAAGTCATAGAATGGAGGTGTGTGAACTCACAATTGAGATGTGTGAAGTCAAAGAATGGAGGTGTGTGAAGTCAAAGGATGGAAGTGTGTGAAGTCATAGAATGGAGGTGTGTGAAGTCATAGAATGGAGGTGTGTGAAGTCTTAGAGTGGAGGTGTGTGAAGTCATAGAATGGAGGTGTGTGAAGTCATAGAATGGAGGTGCGTGAAGTCATAGAATGGATGTTTCTGAAGTGAGAATGAAGGTGTATGAAGTCAAAGAATGGAGGTGTGTAAAGTCAAAATGGAGGTGTGTGAACTCATAGAATGGAGGTGTGTGAACTCATAGAATGGAGGTGTGTGAAGTCATGGAATGTAGGTGTGTGAAGGCAAAGAATGGAGGTGTGTGAAGTCAAACAATAAAGGTGTGAAGTCACGGAATGGAGGTGTGTGAACTCATAGAATGGAGGTGTGTGAAGTCACAATGGAGGTGTGTGAAGTCATAGAATGGAGGTGTGTGAAGTCAGATGGAGTTGTGTGAAGTCATAGAATGGAGGTGTGTGAAGTCAGAATGGAGGTGTGTGAAGTCATAGAATGGTGGTGTGTGAAGTCAGAATGGAGGTGTGTGAACTCATAGAATGGAGGTGTGTGAAGTCACAATGCAGGTGTGCGAAGTCAAAGAATGGAGGTGTGTGAGGTCATAGAATGCAGGTGTGTGAAGTCACAGAATGGAGGTGTGTGAAGTCATAGAATGGAGGTGTGTGAAGTCACAGAATGGAGGTGTGTGAAGTCATAGAATGGAGGTTTGTGAAGTCATAGAATTTAGGTGTGTGAAGTCATAGAATGGAGGTGTGTGAAGTCACAGAATGGAGGTGTGTGAAATCACAGAATGGAGGTGTGTGAACTCAGAATGGAGCTGTGTGAAGTCAGAATGGAGGTGTGCGAAGTCACAGAATGGAGGTGTGTGAAGTCATTTTATGGAGCTGTGTGAAGTCAGAATGGAGGTGTGTGAATTGACAGAATGGAGGTGTGTGAACTCACAATGGAGGTGTGTGAAGTCACAGAATCTAGGTGTGTGAAGTCATAGAATGGAGGTGTGTGAAGTCATAGAATGGAGGTGTGTGAAGTCATAATGGAGGCGTGTGAAGTCACAGAATTCAGGTGTGTGAAGTCACAGAATGGAGGTGTGTGAAGTCATAGAATGGAGGTGTGTGAAGTCAGAACGGAGGTGTGTGAACTCAGATTGGAGGTGTGGGAAGTCACAATGGAGGTGTGTGAAGTTATAGATGGAGGTGTGTGAAGTCACAGAAAGGAGGGGTGTGAAGTTATAGATGGAGGTGTGTGAAGTCACAGAATGGAGGTGTGTGAAGTCAAAGACTGGAGGTGTGTGAACTCACAATGGAGGTGTGTGAAGTCAAAGAATGGAGGTGTGTGAAGTCATAGAATGGAATTGTGTGAAGTCATAGAATGGAGGTGTGTGAAGTCAAACAATAAAGGTGTGTAAAGTCACAGAATGGAGGTGTGTGAAATCACAGAATGGAGGTTTTTGAAGTCAAAAAGGTGGTGTGTAGAGTCACATATGGATGTGTGTGAACTCATAGAATGGAGGTGTGTGAAGTCAAAGAATGGAGGTGTGTGAAGTCATCGAATGGAGCTGTGGGAAGTCATGGAATGGAGGTGTGTAAAGTCACAGAATGGAGGTGTGTGAAGTCAGAATTGAGTTGTGTTAAGTCATAGAATGGAGGTGTGTGAATTCAGAATGGAGGTGTGTGAAGTCATAGAATGGAGGTGTGTTAAGTCAGAATGGAGGTGTGTGAACTCATAGAATGGAGGTGTGTGAAGTCACAATGGAGGTGTGTGAAGTCATAGAATGGAGGTGTGTGAAGTCTCAGAATGGAGCTGTGTGAAGTCATAGAATGGAGCTGTGTGAAGTCAGATTGTAGGTGTGTGAAGTCACAGAATGGAGGTGTGTGAACTCAGAATGGAGGTGTGTGAAGTCACAGAATGGAGGTGTGTGAAGTCATAGAATGGAGGTGTGTGAAGTCAGAATGGAGTTGTATGAAGTAATAGAATGGAGGTGTGTGATGTCAGAATGGAGGTGTGTGAAGTCATAGAATGGAGGTGTGTGAAGTCACCATGGAGGTGTGTGAACTCATAGAATGGAGGTGTGTGAAGTCACAATGGAGGTGTGTGAGGTCATAGAATGGAGGTGTGTGAAGTCACAGAATGGAGGTGTATGAAGTCATAGAATGGAGCTGTGTGAAATCAGATTGGTGGTGTGTGAAGTCACAGAATGGAGGTGTGTGAACTCAGAATGGAGGTGTGTGAAGTCACAGAATGGAGGTGTGTGAAGTCATAGAATGGAGGTGTGTGAAGTCATAGCATGGAGGTGTGTGAAGTCATAATGTAGGTGTGTGAAGTCACAGAATTGAGGTGTGTGAAGTCACAGAATGGAGGTGTGTGAAGTCATGGATTGGAGGTGTGTGAAGTCATAGAATGGAGGTGTGTGAAATCACAGAATTGATGTTTGTGAGGTCAGAATGGAGGTGTGTGAAGTCAGAATGGAGGTTTGTGAAGTCAGAGAATGGAGATGTGTGAAGTCATAGAATGGAGGTGTGTGAAGTCATAGAATGGAGGTGTGTGAAGTCACAGAATTGATATTTGTGAAGTCAGAATGGAGGTGTGTGAAGTCAGAATGGAGGTGTGTGAAGTCATAGAATGGAGGTGTGTAAAGTCACAATGCAGGTGTGTGAACTCATAGAATGGAGATGTGTGAAGTCACAGAATGGAGGTGTATGAAGTCATAGAATGGAGGTGTGTGAAGTCATAGAATGGAGGTGTGTGAAGTCATAGAATGGAGGTGTGTGAAGTCATAGAATGGACGTTTGTGAACTCATAGAATGGAGGTCTGTAAAGTCATAGAATGGATGTTTTTGAAGTAAGAATGTAGGGGTGTGAAGTCATAGAATGGAGGTTTGTGAAGTCAAAATGCTGGTGTGTAAAGTCATAAATGGAGGTGTGTGAAGTCACAGAATGTAGGTGTGTGAACTCAAAATGGAGGTGTGTGAAGTGAAAGAATGGAGGTGTGTGAAGTCCTAGAAGGAAGGTGTGTGAAGTCACAGAATGAAGGTGTGTTAAGTCACAGAACAGAGGTGTGTGAACTCAGAATGGAGGTGTGTGAAGTCCCAGAATGGAGGTGTGGGAAGTTATAGAATGGAGTTGTGTGAAGTCACAGAATGGAGATGTGTGAGGTCAAAGAATGGAAGTGTGTGAAGTCAAAATGGAGGTGTGTGAAGTCACAGAATGGAGGTGTGTGAAGTCACAGAATGGAGGTGTGTGAAGTCATCGAAAGGAGGTGTGTGAAGTCATGGAATGGAGGTGTGTGAAGTCACAGAATGGCGGTGTGTGAAGTCAGAATGGAGTTGTGTGAAGTCATAGAATGTAGGTGTGTGAAGTCATAGAATGGATGTGTGTGTAGTCAGAACGGAGGTGTGTGAACTCATAGAATGGAGGTGTGAGGTCACAATGGAGGTGTGTGAAGTCATAGAATGGAGGTGTGTGAAGTCACAATATGGAGGTGTGTGAAATCATAGAATGGAGGTATGTGAAGTCAGATTTGATGAGTGTGAAGTCACAGAATGGAGGTGTGTGAACTCAGAATGGAGGTGTGTGAAGTCACAGAATGGAGATGTGAAGTCATAGAATGGAGGTGTGTGAAGTCATAGAATGGAGGTGTGTGAAGTCATAATGGAGGTGTGTGAAGTCACAGAATTGAGGTGTGTGAAGTCACAGATGGAGGTGTGGGAAGTCATAGAATGGAGGTGTGTGAAGTCATAGAATGGAGGTGTGTGAAGTCATAGAATTGATGTTTGTGAAGTAAGAATCAAGGTGTGTTAAGTCATAGAATGGAGGTGTTTGAAGGCACAGAATGGAGGTGTTTGAAGTCACAGAATGGAGGTGTGTGAGCTCACAATGGAGGTGTGTGAAGTCAAAGAATGGAGGTGTGTGAAGTCATAGAATGGAGGTGTGTGAATTCACAATGCATTTGTGTGAACTCATAAAATGGAGGTCTCTGAAGTCACAATGTAGGTGTGTGAAATCACAGAATGGAGGTGTGTGAAGTCATAGAATGGAGGTGTGTGAAGTCACAGAATGGAGGTGTGTAAAGTCATATAATGGAGGTGTGTGAAGTCACAGAATGGAGGTGTGTGAAGTCAGAATGGAGTTGTGTGAAGTCATAGAATGAAGGTGTGTGAAGTCAGAATGGAGGTGTGTGAAGTCATAGAATGGAGGTGTGTGAAGTCAGAATGGAGGTGTGTGAACTCATAGAATGGAGGTGTGTGAAGTCACAATGGAGATGTGTGAAGTCATAGAATGGAGGTGTGTGAAGTCACAGAATGGAGGTGTGTGAAGTCATAGAATGGAGTTGTGTAAAGTCAGATTGGAGGTGTGTGAAGTCACAGAATGGAGGTGTGTGAACTCAGAATGGAGGTGTGTGAAGTCACAGAATGGAGGTGTGTGAAGTCATAGAATGGAGGTGTGTGAAGTCATAGCATGGATGTGTGTGAAGTCATAATGGAGGTGTGAAGTCACAGAATTGAGGTGTGTGAAGTCACAGAATGGAGGTGTGTGAAGTCATAGAATGGAGGTGTTTGAAGGCACAGAATTGAGGTGTGTGAAGTCATAGAATGGAGCTGTGTGAAGTCAGAATGGAGGTGTGTGAAGTCACAGAATGGAGGTGAGCGTACTCAGAATGGAGGTGTGTGAAGTCACAGAATGGAGGTGTGTTAGGTCACAGAACGGAGGTGTTTGAACTCAGAATGGAGGTGTGTGAAGTCACAGAATGGAGGTGTGTGAAGTCATAGAATGGAGGTGTGTGAAATCATAGAATGGAGGTGTGGGAAGTCAGAGAATGGAGCTGTGTGAAGTCAGAATGGAGGTGTGCGAAGTCACAGAATGGAGGTGTGTGAAGTCATTTTATGGAGCTGTGTGAAGTCAGAATGGAGGTGTGTGAAGTCACAGAATGGAGGTGTGTGAACTCACAATGGAGGTGTGTGAAGTCACAGAATCTAGGTGTGTGAAGTCATAGAATGGAGGTGTGTGAAGTCATAGAATGGAGGTGTGTGAAGTCATAATGGAGGCGTGTGAAGTCACAGAATTCAGGTGTGTGAAGTCACAGAATGGAGGTGTGTGAAGTCATAGAATGGAGGTGTGTGAAGTCAGAACGGAGGTGTGTGAACTCAGATTGGAGGTGTGGGAAGTCACAATGGAGGTGTGTGAAGTTATAGATGGAGGTGTGTGAAGTCACAGAAAGGAGGGGTGTGAAGTTATAGATGGAGGTGTGTGAAGTCACAGAATGGAGGTGTGTGAAGTCAAAGACTGGAGGTGTGTGAACTCACAATGGAGGTGTGTGAAGTCAAAGAATGGAGGTGTGTGAAGTCATAGAATGGAATTGTGTGAAGTCATAGAATGGAGGTGTGTGAAGTCAAACAATAAAGGTGTGTAAAGTCACAGAATGGAGGTCTCTGAAGTCATGGAATGGAGGTGTGTTAAGTCACAGAATGGAGGTGTGTGAACTCAGAGAATGAAGGTGTGTGAACTCACAATGGAGGTGTGTGAAGTCACAGAATGGAGGTGTGTGAAGTCAAACAATAAAGGTGTGTGAAGTCACAGAATGGAGGTCTGTGAAGTCATAGAATGGAGGTGTGTTAAGTCACAGAATGGAGGTGTGTGAACTCAGAGAATGGAGGTGTGTGAACTCAGAATGGAGGTGTGTGAAGTCACAGAACGCAGATTTGTGTGAAGTCATAGAATGGAGGTGCGTGAAGTCATAGAATGGATGTTTCTGAAGTAAGAATGAAGGTGTGTGAAGTCATAGAATGGAGGTGTGTGAAGTCACAGAATTGATATTTGTGAAGTCAGAATGGAGGTGTGTGAAGTCAGAATGGAGGTGTGTGAAGTCATAGAATGGAGGTGTGTAAAGTCACAATGCAGGTGTGTGAACTCATAGAATGGAGATGTGTGAAGTCACAGAATGGAGGTGTATGAAGTCATAGAATGGAGGTGTGTGAAGTCATAGAATGGAGGTGTGTGAAGTCATAGAATGGAGGTGTGTGAAGTCATAGAATGGACGTTTGTGAACTCAGAGAATGGAGGTCTGTAAAGTCATAGAATGGATGTTTTTGAAGTAAGAATTTAGGGGTGTGAAGTCATAGAATGGAGGTTTGTGAAGTCAAAATGGTGGTGTGTAAAGTCACAAATGGAGGTGTGTGAAATCACAGAATGTAGGTGTGTGAACTCAAAATGGAGGTGTGTGAAGTGAAAGAATGGAGGTGTGTGAAGTCCTAGAAGGAAGGTGTGTGAAGTCACAGAATGAAGGTGTGTTAAGTCACAGAACAGAGGTGTGTGAACTCAGAATGGAGGTGAGTGAAGTCCCAGAATGGAGGTGTGGGAAGTTATAGAATGGAGTTGTGTGAAGTCACAGAATGGAGATGTGTGAGGTCAAAGAATGGAAGTGTGTGAAGTCAAAATGGAGGTGTGTGAAGTCACAGAATGGAGGTGTGTGAAGTCACAGAATGGAGGTGTGTGAAGTCCTCGAAAGTAGGTGTGTGAAGTCATGGAATGGAGGTGTGTGAAGTCAGAATGGAGTTGTGTGAAGTCATAGAATGTAGGTGTGTGAAGTCATAGAATGGATGTGTGTGTAGTCAGAACGGAGGTGTGTGAACTCATAGAATGGAGGTGTGAGGTCACAATGGAGGTGTGTGAAGTCATAGAATGGAGGTGTGTGAAGTCACAGTATGGAGGTGTGTGAAATCATAGAATGGAGGTATGTGAACTCAGATTTGAGGAGTGTGAAGTCACAGAATGGAGGTGTGTGAACTCAGAATGGAGGTGTGTGAAGTCACAGAATGGAGATGTGAAGTCATAGAATGGAGGTGTGTGAAGTCATAGAATGGAGGTGTGTGAAGTCATAATGGAGGTGTGTGAAGTCACAGAATTGAGGTGTGTGAAGTCACAGATGGAGGTGTGGGAAGTCATAGAATGGAGGTGTGTGAAGTCATAGAATGGAGGTGTGTGAAGTCATAGAATTGATGTTTGTGAAGTAAGAATCAAGGTGTGTTAAGTCATAGAATGGAGGTGTTTGAAGGCACAGAATGGAGGTGTTTGAAGTCACAGAATGGAGGTGTGTGAGCTCACAATGGAGGTGTGTGAAGTCAAAGAATGGAGGTGTGTGAAGTCATAGAATGGAGGTGTGGGAATTCACAATGCATTTGTGTGAACTCATAAAATGGAGGTCTCTGAAGTCACAATGTAGGTGTGTGAAATCACAGAATGGAGGTGTGTGAAGTCATAGAATGGAGGTGTGTGAAGTCACAGAATGGAGGTGTGTAAAGTCATATAATGGAGGTGTGTGAAGTCACAGAATGGAGGTGTGTGAAGTCAGAATGGAGTTTTGTGAAGTCATAGAATGAAGGTGTGTGAAGTCAGAATGGAGGTGTGTGAAGTCATAGAATGGAGGTGTGTGAAGTCATAATGGAGGTGTGTGAAGTCACAGAATTGAGGTGTGTGAAGTCACAGATGGAGGTGTGGGAAGTCATAGAATGGAGGTGTGTGAAGTCATAGAATGGAGGTGTGTGAAGTCATAGAATTGATGTTTGTGAAGTAAGAATCAAGGTGTGTTAAGTCATAGAATGGAGGTGTTTGAAGGCACAGAATGGAGGTGTTTGAAGTCACAGAATGGAGGTGTGTGAGCTCACAATGGAGGTGTGTGAAGTCAAAGAATGGAGGTGTGTGAAGTCATAGAATGGAGGTGTGTGAATTCACAATGCATTTGTGTGAACTCATAAAATGGAGGTCTCTGAAGTCACAATGTAGGTGTGTGAAATCACAGAATGGAGGTGTGTGAAGTCATAGAATGGAGGTGTGTGAAGTCACAGAATGGAGGTGTGTAAAGTCATATAATGGAGGTGTGTGAAGTCACAGAATGGAGGTGTGTGAAGTCAGAATGGAGTTGTGTGAAGTCATAGAATGAAGGTGTGTGAAGTCAGAATGGAGGTGTGTGAAGTCATAGAATGGAGGTGTGTGAAGTCAGAATGGAGGTGTGTGAACTCATAGAATGGAGGTGTGTGAAGTCACAATGGAGATGTGTGAAGTCATAGAATGGAGGTGTGTGAAGTCACAGAATGGAGGTGTGTGAAGTCATAGAATGGAGTTGTGTAAAGTCAGATTGGAGGTGTGTGAAGTCACAGAATGGAGGTGTGTGAACTCAGAATGGAGGTGTGTGAAGTCACAGAATGGAGGTGTGTGAAGTCATAGAATGGAGGTGTGTGAAGTCATAGCATGGATGTGTGTGAAGTCATAATGGAGGTGTGAAGTCACAGAATTGAGGTGTGTGAAGTCACAGAATGGAGGTGTGTGAAGTCATAGAATGGAGGTGTTTGAAGGCACAGAATTGAGGTGTGTGAAGTCATAGAATGGAGCTGTGTGAAGTCAGAATGGAGGTGTGTGAAGTCACAGAATGGAGGTGAGCGTACTCAGAATGGAGGTGTGTGAAGTCACAGAATGGAGGTGTGTTAGGTCACAGAACGGAGGTGTTTGAACTCAGAATGGAGGTGTGTGAAGTCACAGAATGGAGGTGTGTGAAGTCATAGAATGGAGGTGTGTGAAATCATAGAATGGAGGTGTGGGAAGTCAGAGAATGGAGCTGTGTGAAGTCAGAATGGAGGTGTGCGAAGTCACAGAATGGAGGTGTGTGAAGTCATTTTATGGAGCTGTGTGAAGTCAGAATGGAGGTGTGTGAAGTCACAGAATGGAGGTGTGTGAACTCACAATGGAGGTGTGTGAAGTCACAGAATCTAGGTGTGTGAAGTCATAGAATGGAGGTGTGTGAAGTCATAGAATGGAGGTGTGTGAAGTCATAATGGAGGCGTGTGAAGTCACAGAATTCAGGTGTGTGAAGTCACAGAATGGAGGTGTGTGAAGTCATAGAATGGAGGTGTGTGAAGTCAGAACGGAGGTGTGTGAACTCAGATTGGAGGTGTGGGAAGTCACAATGGAGGTGTGTGAAGTTATAGATGGAGGTGTGTGAAGTCACAGAAAGGAGGGGTGTGAAGTTATAGATGGAGGTGTGTGAAGTCACAGAATGGAGGTGTGTGAAGTCAAAGACTGGAGGTGTGTGAACTCACAATGGAGGTGTGTGAAGTCAAAGAATGGAGGTGTGTGAAGTCATAGAATGGAATTGTGTGAAGTCATAGAATGGAGGTGTGTGAAGTCAAACAATAAAGGTGTGTAAAGTCACAGAATGGAGGTCTCTGAAGTCATGGAATGGAGGTGTGTTAAGTCACAGAATGGAGGTGTGTGAACTCAGAGAATGAAGGTGTGTGAACTCACAATGGAGGTGTGTGAAGTCACAGAATGGAGGTGTGTGAAGTCAAACAATAAAGGTGTGTGAAGTCACAGAATGGAGGTCTGTGAAGTCATAGAATGGAGGTGTGTTAAGTCACAGAATGGAGGTGTGTGAACTCAGAGAATGGAGGTGTGTGAACTCAGAATGGAGGTGTGTGAAGTCACAGAACGCAGATTTGTGAAGTCATAGAATGGAGGTGCGTGAAGTCATAGAATGGATGTTTCTGAAGTAAGAATGAAGGTGTGTGAAGTCATAGAATGGAGGTGTGTGAAGTCACAGAATTGATATTTGTGAAGTCAGAATGGAGGTGTGTGAAGTCAGAATGGAGGTGTGTGAAGTCATAGAATGGAGGTGTGTAAAGTCACAATGCAGGTGTGTGAACTCATAGAATGGAGATGTGTGAAGTCACAGAATGGAGGTGTATGAAGTCATAGAATGGAGGTGTGTGAAGTCATAGAATGGAGGTGTGTGAAGTCATAGAATGGAGGTGTGTGAAGTCATAGAATGGACGTTTGTGAACTCAGAGAATGGAGGTCTGTAAAGTCATAGAATGGATGTTTTTGAAGTAAGAATTTAGGGGTGTGAAGTCATAGAATGGAGGTTTGTGAAGTCAAAATGGTGGTGTGTAAAGTCACAAATGGAGGTGTGTGAAATCACAGAATGTAGGTGTGTGAACTCAAAATGGAGGTGTGTGAAGTGAAAGAATGGAGGTGTGTGAAGTCCTAGAAGGAAGGTGTGTGAAGTCACAGAATGAAGGTGTGTTAAGTCACAGAACAGAGGTGTGTGAACTCAGAATGGAGGTGAGTGAAGTCCCAGAATGGAGGTGTGGGAAGTTATAGAATGGAGTTGTGTGAAGTCACAGAATGGAGATGTGTGAGGTCAAAGAATGGAAGTGTGTGAAGTCAAAATGGAGGTGTGTGAAGTCACAGAATGGAGGTGTGTGAAGTCACAGAATGGAGGTGTGTGAAGTCCTCGAAAGTAGGTGTGTGAAGTCATGGAATGGAGGTGTGTGAAGTCAGAATGGAGTTGTGTGAAGTCATAGAATGTAGGTGTGTGAAGTCATAGAATGGATGTGTGTGTAGTCAGAACGGAGGTGTGTGAACTCATAGAATGGAGGTGTGAGGTCACAATGGAGGTGTGTGAAGTCATAGAATGGAGGTGTGTGAAGTCACAGTATGGAGGTGTGTGAAATCATAGAATGGAGGTATGTGAACTCAGATTTGAGGAGTGTGAAGTCACAGAATGGAGGTGTGTGAACTCAGAATGGAGGTGTGTGAAGTCACAGAATGGAGATGTGAAGTCATAGAATGGAGGTGTGTGAAGTCATAGAATGGAGGTGTGTGAAGTCATAATGGAGGTGTGTGAAGTCACAGAATTGAGGTGTGTGAAGTCACAGATGGAGGTGTGGGAAGTCATAGAATGGAGGTGTGTGAAGTCATAGAATGGAGGTGTGTGAAGTCATAGAATTGATGTTTGTGAAGTAAGAATCAAGGTGTGTTAAGTCATAGAATGGAGGTGTTTGAAGGCACAGAATGGAGGTGTTTGAAGTCACAGAATGGAGGTGTGTGAGCTCACAATGGAGGTGTGTGAAGTCAAAGAATGGAGGTGTGTGAAGTCATAGAATGGAGGTGTGGGAATTCACAATGCATTTGTGTGAACTCATAAAATGGAGGTCTCTGAAGTCACAATGTAGGTGTGTGAAATCACAGAATGGAGGTGTGTGAAGTCATAGAATGGAGGTGTGTGAAGTCACAGAATGGAGGTGTGTAAAGTCATATAATGGAGGTGTGTGAAGTCACAGAATGGAGGTGTGTGAAGTCAGAATGGAGTTTTGTGAAGTCATAGAATGAAGGTGTGTGAAGTCAGAATGGAGGTGTGTGAAGTCATAGAATGGAGGTGTGTGAAGTCATAATGGAGGTGTGTGAAGTCACAGAATTGAGGTGTGTGAAGTCACAGATGGAGGTGTGGGAAGTCATAGAATGGAGGTGTGTGAAGTCATAGAATGGAGGTGTGTGAAGTCATAGAATTGATGTTTGTGAAGTAAGAATCAAGGTGTGTTAAGTCATAGAATGGAGGTGTTTGAAGGCACAGAATGGAGGTGTTTGAAGTCACAGAATGGAGGTGTGTGAGCTCACAATGGAGGTGTGTGAAGTCAAAGAATGGAGGTGTGTGAAGTCATAGAATGGAGGTGTGTGAATTCACAATGCATTTGTGTGAACTCAAAAAATGGAGGTCTCTGAAGTCACAATGTAGGTGTGTGAAATCACAGAATGGAGGTGTGTGAAGTCATAGAATGGAGGTGTGTGAAGTCACAGAATGGAGGTGTGTAAAGTCATATAATGGAGGTGTGTGAAGTCACAGAATGGAGGTGTGTGAAGTCAGAATGGAGTTGTGTGAAGTCATAGAATGAAGGTGTGTGAAGTCAGAATGGAGGTGTGTGAAGTCATAGAATGGAGGTGTGTGAAGTCAGAATGGAGGTGTGTGAACTCATAGAATGGAGGTGTGTGAAGTCACAATGGAGATGTGTGAAGTCATAGAATGGAGGTGTGTGAAGTCACAGAATGGAGGTGTGTGAAGTCATAGAATGGAGTTGTGTAAAGTCAGATTGGAGGTGTGTGAAGTCACAGAATGGAGGTGTGTGAACTCAGAATGGAGGTGTGTGAAGTCACAGAATGGAGGTGTGTGAAGTCATAGAATGGAGGTGTGTGAAGTCATAGCATGGATGTGTGTGAAGTCATAATGGAGGTGTGAAGTCACAGAATTGAGGTGTGTGAAGTCACAGAATGGAGGTGTGTGAAGTCATAGAATGGAGGTGTTTGAAGGCACAGAATGGAGGTGTGTGAAGTCATAGAATGGAGCTGTGTGAAGTCAGAATGGAGGTGTGTGAAGTCACAGAATGGAGGTGAGCGAACTCAGAATGGAGGTGTGTGAAGTCACAGAATGGAGGTGTGTTAGGTCACAGAACGGAGGTGTTTGAACTCAGAATGGAGGTGTGTGAAGTCACAGAATGGAGGTGTGTGAAGTCATAGAATGGAGGTGTGTGAAATCATAGAATGGAGGTGTGGGAAGTCAGAGAATGGAGCTGTGGGAAGTCAGAATGGAGGTGTGCGAAGTCACAGAATGGAGGTGTGTGAAGTCATTTTATGGAGCTGTGTGAAGTCAGAATGGAGGTGTGTGAAGTCACAGAATGGAGGTGTGTGAACTCACAATGGAGGTGTGTGAAGTCACAGAATCTAGGTGTGTGAAGTCATAGAATGGAGGTGTGTGAAGTCATAGAATGGAGGTGTGTGAAGTCATAATGGAGGCGTGTGAAGTCACAGAATTCAGGTGTGTGAAGTCACAGAATGGAGGTGTGTGAAGTCATAGAATGGAGGTGTGTGAAGTCAGAACGGAGGTGTGTGAACTCAGATTGGAGGTGTGGGAAGTCACAATGGAGGTGTGTGAAGTTATAGATGGAGGTGTGTGAAGTCACAGAAAGGAGGGGTGTGAAGTTATAGATGGAGGTGTGTGAAGTCACAGAATGGAGGTGTGTGAAGTCAAAGACTGGAGGTGTGTGAACTCACAATGGAGGTGTGTGAAGTCAAAGAATGGAGGTGTGTGAAGTCATAGAATGGAATTGTGTGAAGTCATAGAATGGAGGTGTGTGAAGTCAAACAATAAAGGTGTGTAAAGTCACAGAATGGAGGTCTCTGAAGTCATGGAATGGAGGTGTGTTAAGTCACAGAATGGAGGTGTGTGAACTCAGAGAATGAAGGTGTGTGAACTCACAATGGAGGTGTGTGAAGTCACAGAATGGAGGTGTGTGAAGTCAAACAATAAAGGTGTGTGAAGTTACAGAATGGAGGTCTGTGAAGTCATAGAATGGAGGTGTGTTAAGTCACAGAATGGAGGTGTGTGAACTCAGAGAATGGAGGTGTGTGAACTCAGAATGGAGGTGTGTGAAGTCACAGAACGCAGATTTGTGAAGTCATAGAATGGAGGTGCGTGAAGTCATAGAATGGATGTTTCTGAAGTAAGAATGAAGGTGTGTGAAGTCATAGAATGGAGGTGTGTGAAGTCACAGAATTGATATTTGTGAAGTCAGAATGGAGGTGTGTGAAGTCAGAATGGAGGTGTGTGAAGTCATAGAATGGAGGTGTGTAAAGTCACAATGCAGGTGTGTGAACTCATAGAATGGAGATGTGTGAAGTCACAGAATGGAGGTGTATGAAGTCATAGAATGGAGGTGTGTGAAGTCATAGAATGGAGGTGTGTGAAGTCATAGAATGGAGGTGTGTGAAGTCATAGAATGGACGTTTGTGAACTCAGAGAATGGAGGTCTGTAAAGTCATAGAATGGATGTTTTTGAAGTAAGAATTTAGGGGTGTGAAGTCATAGAATGGAGGTTTGTGAAGTCAAAATGGTGGTGTGTAAAGTCACAAATGGAGGTGTGTGAAATCACAGAATGTAGGTGTGTGAACTCAAAATGGAGGTGTGTGAAGTGAAAGAATGGAGGTGTGTGAAGTCCTAGAAGGAAGGTGTGTGAAGTCACAGAATGAAGGTGTGTTAAGTCACAGAACAGAGGTGTGTGAACTCAGAATGGAGGTGTGTGAAGTCCCAGAATGGAGGTGTGGGAAGTTATAGAATGGAGTTGTGTGAAGTCACAGAATGGAGATGTGTGAGGTCAAAGAATGGAAGTGTGTGAAGTCAAAATGGAGGTGTGTGAAGTCACAGAATGGAGGTGTGTGAAGTCACAGAATGGAGGTGTGTGAAGTCCTCGAAAGTAGGTGTGTGAAGTCATGGAATGGAGGTGTGTGAAGTCAGAATGGAGTTGTGTGAAGTCATAGAATGTAGGTGTGTGAAGTCATAGAATGGATGTGTGTGTAGTCAGAACGGAGGTGTGTGAACTCATAGAATGGAGGTGTGAGGTCACAATGGAGGTGTGTGAAGTCATAGAATGGAGGTGTGTGAAGTCACAGTATGGAGGTGTGTGAAATCATAGAATGGAGGTATGTGAAGTCAGATTTGAGGAGTGTGAAGTCACAGAATGGAGGTGTGTGAACTGAGAATGGAGGTGTGTGAAGTCACAGAATGGAGATGTGAAGTCATAGAATGGAGGTGTGTGAAGTCATAGAATGGAGGTGTGTGAAGTCATAATGGAGGTGTGTGAAGTCACAGAATTGAGGTGTGTGAAGTCACAGATGGAGGTGTGGGAAGTCATAGAATGGAGGTGTGTGAAGTCATAGAATGGAGGTGTGTGAAGTCATAGAATTGATGTTTGTGAAGTAAGAATCAAGGTGTGTTAAGTCATAGAATGGAGGTGTTTGAAGGCACAGAATGGAGGTGTTTGAAGTCACAGAATGGAGGTGTGTGAGCTCACAATGGAGGTGTGTGAAGTCAAAGAATGGAGGTGTGTGAAGTCATAGAATGGAGGTGTGGGAATTCACAATGCATTTGTGTGAACTCATAAAATGGAGGTCTCTGAAGTCAAAATGTAGGTGTGTGAAATCACAGAATGGAGGTGTGTGAAGTCATAGAATGGAGGTGTGTGAAGTCACAGAATGGAGGTGTGTAAAGTCATATAATGGAGGTGTGTGAAGTCACAGAATGGAGGTGTGTGAAGTCAGAATGGAGTTTTGTGAAGTCATAGAATGAAGGTGTGTGAAGTCAGAATGGAGGTGTGTGAAGTCATAGAATGGAGGTGTGTGAAGTCAGAATGGAGGTGTGTGAACTCATAGAATGGAGGTGTGTGAAGTCACAATGGAGATGTGTGAAGTCATAGAATGGAGGTGTGTGAAGTCACAGAATGGAGGTGTGTGAAGTCATAGAATGGAGTTGTGTGAAGTCAGATTGGAGGTGTGTGAAGTCACAGAATGGAGGTGTGTGAACTCAGAATGGAGGTGTGTGAAGTCACAGAATGGAGGTGTGTGACGTCATAGAATGGAGGTGTGTGAAGTCATAGAATGGATGTGTGTGAAGTCATAATGGAGGTGTGAAGTCACATAATTGAGGTGTGTGAAGTCACAGAATGGAGGTGTGTGAAGTCATAGAATGGAGGTGTTTGAAGGCACAGAATGGAGGTGTGTGAAGTCATAGAATGGAGCTGTGTGAAGTCAGAATGGAGGTGTGTGAAGTCACAGAATGGAGGTGTGCGAACTCAGAATGGAGGTGTGTGAAGTCACAGAATGGAGGTGTGTTAGGTCACAGAACGGAGGTGTTTGAACTCAGAATGGAGGTGTGTGAAGTCACAGAATGGAGGTGTGTGAAGTCATAGAATGGAGGTGTGTGAAATCATAAAATGGAGGTGTGGGAAGTCAGAGAATGGAGCTGTGTGAAGTCAGAATGGAGGTGTGCGAAGTCACAGAATGGAGGTGTGTGAAGTCATTTTATGGAGCTGTGTGAAGTCAGAATGGAGGTGTGTGAAGTGACAGAATGGAGGTGTATGAACTCACAATGGAGGTGTGTGAAGTCACAGAATCTAGGTGTGTGAAGTCATAGAATGGAGGTGTGTGAAGTCATAAAATGGAGGTGTGTGAAGTCATAATGGAGGCGTGTGAAGTCACAGAATTCAGGTGTGTGAAGTCACAGAATGGAGGTGTGTGAAGTCATAGAATGGAGGTGTGTGAAGTCAGAACGGAGGTGTGTGAACTCAGATTGGAGGTGTGGGAAGTCACAATGGAGGTGTGTGAAGTTATAGATGGAGGTGTGTGAAGTCACAGAAAGGAGGGGTGTGAAGTTATAGATGGAGGTGTGTGAAGTCACAGAATGGAGGTGTGTGAAGTCAAAGACTGGAGGTGTGTGAACTCACAATGGAGGTGTGTGAAGTCAAAGAATGGAGGTGTGTGAAGTCATAGAATGGAATTGTGTGAAGTCATAGAATGGAGGTGTGTGAAGTCAAACAATAAAGGTGTGTAAAGTCACAGAATGGAGGTCTCTGAAGTCATGGAATGGAGGTGTGTTAAGTCACAGAATGGAGGTGTGTGAACTCAGAGAATGAAGGTGTGTGAACTCACAATGGAGGTGTGTGAAGTCACAGAATGGAGGTGTGTGAAGTCAAACAATAAAGGTGTGTGAAGTCACAGAATGGAGGTCTGTGAAGTCATAGAATGGAGGTGTGTTAAGTCACAGAATGGAGGTGTGTGAACTCAGAGAATGGAGGTGTGTGAACTCAGAATGGAGGTGTGTGAAGTCACAGAACGCAGATTTGTGAAGTCATAGAATGGAGGTGCGTGAAGTCATAGAATGGATGTTTCTGAAGTAAGAATGAAGGTGTGTGAAGTCATAGAATGGAGGTGTGTGAAGTCACAGAATTGATATTTGTGAAGTCAGAATGGAGGTGTGTGAAGTCAGAATGGAGGTGTGTGAAGTCATAGAATGGAGGTGTGTAAAGTCACAATGCAGGTGTGTGAACTCATAGAATGGAGATGTGTGAAGTCACAGAATGGAGGTGTATGAAGTCATAGAATGGAGGTGTGTGAAGTCATAGAATGGAGGTGTGTGAAGTCATAGAATGGAGGTGTGTGAAGTCATAGAATGGACGTTTGTGAACTCAGAGAATGGAGGTCTGTAAAGTCATAGAATGGATGTTTTTGACGTAAGAATTTAGGGGTGTGAAGTCATAGAATGGAGGTTTGTGAAGTCAAAATGGTGGTGTGTAAAGTCACAAATGGAGGTGTGTGAAATCACAGAATGTAGGTGTGTGAACTCAAAATGGAGGTGTGTGAAGTGAAAGAATGGAGGTGTGTGAAGTCCTAGAAGGAAGGTGTGTGAAGTCACAGAATGAAGGTGTGTTAAGTCACAGAACAGAGGTGTGTGAACTCAGAATGGAGGTGTGTGAAGTCCCAGAATGGAGGTGTGGGAAGTTATAGAATGGAGTTGTGTGAAGTCATAGAATGTAGGTGTGTGAAGTCATAGAATAGATGTGTGTGTAGTCAGAACGGAGGTGTGTGAACTCATAGAATGGAGGTGTGAGGTCACAATGGAGGTGTGTGAAGTCATAGAATGGAGGTGTGTGAAGTCACAGTATGGAGGTGTGTGAAATCATAGAATGGAGGTATGTGAAGTCAGATTTGAGGAGTGTGAAGTCACAGAATGGAGGTGTGTGAACTGAGAATGGAGGTGTGTGAAGTCACAGAATGGAGATGTGAAGTCATAGAATGGAGGTGTGTGAAGTCATAGAATGGAGGTGTGTGAAGTCATAATGGAGGTGTGTGAAGTCACAGAATTGAGGTGTGTGAAGTCACAGATGGAGGTGTGGGAAGTCATAGAATGGAGGTGTGTGAAGTCATAGAATGGAGGTGTGTGAAGTCATAGAATTGATGTTTGTGAAGTAAGAATCAAGGTGTGTTAAGTCATAGAATGGAGGTGTTTGAAGGCACAGAATGGAGGTGTTTGAAGTCACAGAATGGAGGTGTGTGAGCTCACAATGGAGGTGTGTGAAGTCAAAGAATGGAGGTGTGTGAAGTCATAGAATGGAGGTGTGGGAATTCACAATGCATTTGTGTGAACTCATAAAATGGAGGTCTCTGAAGTCAAAATGTAGGTGTGTGAAATCACAGAATGGAGGTGTGTGAAGTCATAGAATGGAGGTGTGTGAAGTCACAGAATGGAGGTGTGTAAAGTCATATAATGGAGGTGTGTGAAGTCACAGAATGGAGGTGTGTGAAGTCAGAATGGAGTTTTGTGAAGTCATAGAATGAAGGTGTGTGAAGTCAGAATGGAGGTGTGTGAAGTCATAGAATGGAGGTGTGTGAAGTCAGAATGGAGGTGTGTGAACTCATAGAATGGAGGTGTGTGAAGTCACAATGGAGATGTGTGAAGTCATAGAATGGAGGTGTGTGAAGTCACAGAATGGAGGTGTGTGAAGTCATAGAATGGAGTTGTGTGAAGTCAGATTGGAGGTGTGTGAAGTCACAGAATGGAGGTGTGTGAACTCAGAATGGAGGTGTGTGAAGTCACAGAATGGAGGTGTGTGACGTCATAGAATGGAGGTGTGTGAAGTCATAGAATGGATGTGTGTGAAGTCATAATGGAGGTGTGAAGTCACATAATTGAGGTGTGTGAAGTCACAGAATGGAGGTGTGTGAAGTCATAGAATGGAGGTGTTTGAAGGCACAGAATGGAGGTGTGTGAAGTCATAGAATGGAGCTGTGTGAAGTCAGAATGGAGGTGTGTGAAGTCACAGAATGGAGGTGTGCGAACTCAGAATGGAGGTGTGTGAAGTCACAGAATGGAGGTGTGTTAGGTCACAGAACGGAGGTGTTTGAACTCAGAATGGAGGTGTGTGAAGTCACAGAATGGAGGTGTGTGAAGTCATAGAATGGAGGTGTGTGAAATCATAAAATGGAGGTGTGGGAAGTCAGAGAATGGAGCTGTGTGAAGTCAGAATGGAGGTGTGCGAAGTCACAGAATGGAGGTGTGTGAAGTCATTTTATGGAGCTGTGTGAAGTCAGAATGGAGGTGTGTGAAGTGACAGAATGGAGGTGTGTGAACTCACAATGGAGGTGTGTGAAGTCACAGAATCTAGGTGTGTGAAGTCATAGAATGGAGGTGTGTGAAGTCACAATGGAGATGTGTGAAGTCATAGAATGGAGGTGTGTGAAGTCACAGAATGGAGGTGTGTGAAGTCATAGAATGGAGTTGTGTGAAGTCAGATTGGAGGTGTGTGAAGTCACAGAATGGAGGTGTGTGAACTCAGAATGGAGGTGTGTGAAGTCACAGAATGGAGGTGTGTGACGTCATAGAATGGAGGTGTGTGAAGTCATAGAATGGATGTGTGTGAAGTCATAATGGAGGTGTGAAGTCACATAATTGAGGTGTGTGAAGTCACAGAATGGAGGTGTGTGAAGTCATAGAATGGAGGTGTTTGAAGGCACAGAATGGAGGTGTGTGAAGTCATAGAATGGAGCTGTGTGAAGTCAGAATGGAGGTGTGTGAAGTCACAGAATGGAGGTGTGCGAACTCAGAATGGAGGTGTGTGAAGTCACAGAATGGAGGTGTGTTAGGTCACAGAACGGAGGTGTTTGAACTCAGAATGGAGGTGTGTGAAGTCACAGAATGGAGGTGTGTGAAGTCATAGAATGGAGGTGTGTGAAATCATAAAATGGAGGTGTGGGAAGTCAGAGAATGGAGCTGTGTGAAGTCAGAATGGAGGTGTGCGAAGTCACAGAATGGAGGTGTGTGAAGTCATTTTATGGAGCTGTGTGAAGTCAGAATGGAGGTGTGTGAAGTGACAGAATGGAGGTGTGTGAACTCACAATGGAGGTGTGTGAAGTCACAGAATCTAGGTGTGTGAAGTCATAGAATGGAGGTGTGTGAAGTCATAGAATGGAGGTGTGTGAAGTCATAATGGAGGCGTGTGAAGTCACAGAATTCAGGTGTGTGAAGTCACAGAATGGAGGTGTGTGAAGTCATAGAATGGAGGTGTGTGAAGTCAGAACGGAGGTGTGTGAACTCAGATTGGAGGTGTGGAAGTCACAATGGAGGTGTGTGAAGTTATAGATGGAGGTGTGTGAAGTCACAGAAAGGAGGGGTGTGAAGTTATAGATGGAGGTGTGTGAAGTCACAGAATGGAGGTGTGTGAAGTCAAAGACTGGAGGTGTGTGAACTCACAATGGAGGTGTGTGAAGTCAAAGAATGGAGGTGTGTGAAGTCATAGAATGGAATTGTGTGAAGTCATAGAATGGAGGTGTGTGAAGTCAGAATGGAGTTGTATGAAGTAATAGAATGGAGGGGTGTGATGTCAGAATGGAGGTGTGTGAAGTCATAGAATGGAGGTGTGTGAAGTCAGAATGGAGGTGTGTGAACTCATAGAATGGAGGTGTGTGAAGTCACAATGGAGGTGTGTGAGGTCATAGAATGGAGGTGTGTGAAGTCATAGAATGGAATTGTGTGAAGTCATAGAATGGAGGTGTGTGAAGTCAAACAATAAAGGTGTGTAAAGTCACAGAATGGAGGTCTCTGAACTCATGGAATGGAGGTGTGTTAAGTCACAGAATGGAGGTGTGTGATCTCAGAGAATGAAGGTGTGTGAACTCACAATGGAGGTGTGTGAAGTCACAGAATGGAGGTGTGTGAAGTCAAACAATAAAGGTGTGTGAACTCACAGAATGGAGGTCTGTGAAGTCATAGAATGGAGGTGTGTTAAGTCACAGAATGGAGGTGTGTGAACTCAGAGAATGGAGGTGTGTGAACTCAGAATGGAGGTGTGTGAAGTCACAGAACGCAGATTTGTGAAGTCATAGAATGGAGGTGCGTGAAGGCATAGAATGGATGTTTCTGAAGTAAGAATGAAGGTGTGTGAAGTCATAGAATGGAGGTGTGTGAAGTCAAAATGGAGGTGTGTGAACTCATAGAATGGAGGTGTGTGAACTCATAGAATGGAGGTGTGTGAAGTCAAAGAATGGAGGTGTGTGAACTCATCGAATGGAGGTGTGGGAAGTCATGGAATGGAGGTGTGTAAAGTCACAGAATGGAGGTGTGTGAAGTCAGAATGGAGTTGTGTGAAGTCATAGAATGGAGGTGTGTGATGTCAGAATGGAGGTGTGTGAAGTCATAGAATGGAGGTGTGTGAAGTCAGAATGGAGGTGTGTGAACTCATAGAATGGAGGTGTGTGAAGTCACAATCGAGGTGTGTGAAGTCATAGAATGGAGGTGTGTGAAGTCATAGAATGGAGGTGTGTGAAGTCATAGAATGGAAGTGTGTGAAGTCATAGAATGGAGGTGTGTGAACTCACAATTGAGATGTGTGAAGTCAAAGAATGGAGGTGTGTGAAGTCAAAGGATGGAAGTGTGTGAAGTCATAGAATGGAGGTGTGTGAAGTCATAGAATGTAGGTGTGTGAAGTCATAGAATGGAGGTGTGTGAAGTCATAGAGTGGAGGTGTGTGAAGTCATAGAATGGAGGTGTGTGAAGTCATAGAATGGAGGTGCGTGAAGTCATAGAATGGATGTTTCTGAAGTGAGAATGAAGGTGTATGAAGTCAAAGAATGGAGGTGTGTAAAGTCAAAATAGAGGTGTGTGAACTCATAGAATGGAGGTGTGTGAACTCATAGAATGGAGGTGTGTGAAGTCATGGAATGTAGGTGTGTGAAGGCAAAGAATGGAGGTGTGTGAAGTCAAACAATAAAGGTGTGTGAAGTCACGGAATGGAGGTGTGTGAACTCATAGAATGGAGGTGTGTGAAGTCACAATGGAGGTGTGTGAAGTCATAGAATGGAGGTGTGTGAAGTCAGATGGAGTTGTGTGAAGTCATAGAATGGAGGTGTGTGAAGTCAGAATGGAGGTGTGTGGAGTCATAGAATGGTGGTGTGTGAAGTCAGAATGGAGGTGTGTGAACTCATAGAATGGAGGTGTGTGAAGTCACAATGCAGGTGTGCGAAGTCAAAGAATGGAGGTGTGTGAGGTCATAGAATGCAGGTGTGTGAAGTCACAGAATGGAGGTGTGTGAAGTCATAGAATGGAGGTGTGTGAAGTCACAGATTGGAGGTGTGTGAAGTCATAGAATGGAGGTTTGTGAAGTCATAGAATTTAGGTGTGTGAAGTCATAGAATGGAGGTGTGTGAAGTCACAGAATGGAGGTGTGTGAAATCACAGAATGGAGGTGTGTGAACTCAGAATGGAGGTGTGTGAAGTAACAGAATGGAGGTGTGTAAAGTCATAGAATGGAGGTGTGTGAAGTCACAGAATGGAGGTGTTTGACGTCCGAGAATGGAGGTGTGTGAAGTCAGAATAGATGTGTGCGAAATCATAGAATGGAGCTGTGTGAACTCAGAATGGAGCTGTGTGAAGTCATAGAATGGATGTGAGTGAAGTCAGAATGGCGGTGTGTGAACTCATAGAATGGAGGTGTGTGAAGTCACAATGGAGGTGTGTGAAGTCATAGAATGGAGGTTTTTGAAGTCACAGAATGGAAGTGTGTGAAGTCATAAAATGGAGGTGTGTGAAGTCAGATTGGAGGTGTGTGAAATCATAGAATGGAGGTGTGTAAACTCAGAAAGGAGGTGTGTGAAGTCCTAGAATGGAGGTGTGTGAAGTCATAGAATGGAGGTGTGTGAAATCATAGAATGGAGTTGTGTCAAGTCACAGAATTGAGGTGTGTGAAGTCAGAATGGAGGTGTGTGAAGTCAGAATGGAGGTGTGTGAAGTCATAGAATGGAGGTGTGTGAATTCACAATGCATTTGTGTGAACTCATAAAATGGAGGTCTCTGAAGTCACAATGTAGGTGTGTGAAATCACAGAATGGAGGTGTGTGAAGTCATAGAATGGAGGTGTGTGAAGTCACAGAATGGAGGTGTGTAAAGTCATATAATGGAGGTGTGTGAAGTCACAGAATGGAGGTGTGTGAAGTCAGAATGGAGTTGTGTGAAGTCATTGAATGAAGGTGTGTGAAGTCAGAATGGAGGTGTGTGAAGTCATAGAATGGAGGTGTGTGAAGTCAGAATGGAGGTGTGTGAACTCATAGAATGGAGGTTTGTGAAGTCACAATGGAGATGTGTGAAGTCATAGAATGGAGGTGTGTGAAGTCACAGAATGGAGGTGTGTGAAGTCATAGAATGGAGTTGTGTGAAGTCAGATTGGAGGTGTGTGAAGTCACAGAATGGAGGTGTGTGAACTCAGAATGGAGGTGTGTGAAGTCACAGAATGGAGGTGTGTGAAGTCATAGAATGGAAGTGTGTGAAGTCATAGAATGGAAGTGTGTGAAGTCATAGAATGGATGTGTGTGAAGTCATAATGGAGGTGTGAAGTCACAGAATTGAGGTGTGTGAAGTCACAGAATGGAGGTGTGTGAAGTCATAGAATGGAGGTGTTTGAAGGCACAGAATGGAGGTGTGTGAAGTCATAGAATGGAGCTGTGTGAAGTCAGAATGGAGGTGTGTGAAGTCACAGAATGGAGGTGTGCGAACTCAGAATGGAGGTGTGTGAAGTCACAGAATGGAGGTGTGTTAGGTCACAGAACGGAGGTGTTTGAACTCAGAATGGAGGTGTGTGAAGTCACAGAATGGAGGTGTGTGAAGTCATAGAATGGAGGTGTGTGAAATCATAAAATGGAGGTGTGGGAAGTCAGAGAATGGAGCTGTGTGAAGTCAGAATGGAGGTGTGCGAAGTCACAGAATGGAGGTGTGTGAAGTCATTTTATGGAGCTGTGTGAAGTCAGAATGGAGGTGTGTGAAGTGACAGAATGGAGGTGTGTGAACTCACAATGGAGGTGTGTGAAGTCACAGAATCTAGGTGTGTGAAGTCATAGAATGGAGGTGTGTGAAGTCATAGAATGGAGGTGTGTGAAGTCATAATGGAGGCGTGTGAAGTCACAGAATTCAGGTGTGTGAAGTCACAGAATGGAGGTGTGTGAAGTCATAGAATGGAGGTGTGTGAAGTCAGAACGGAGGTGTGTGAACTCAGATTGGAGGTGTGGAAGTCACAATGGAGGTGTGTGAAGTTATAGATGGAGGTGTGTGAAGTCACAGAAAGGAGGGGTGTGAAGTTATAGATGGAGGTGTGTGAAGTCACAGAATGGAGGTGTGTGAAGTCAAAGACTGGAGGTGTGTGAACTCACAATGGAGGTGTGTGAAGTCAAAGAATGGAGGTGTGTGAAGTCATAGAATGGAATTGTGTGAAGTCATAGAATGGAGGTGTGTGAAGTCAGAATGGAGTTGTATGAAGTAATAGAATGGAGGGGTGTGATGTCAGAATGGAGGTGTGTGAAGTCATAGAATGGAGGTGTGTGAAGTTAGAATGGAGGTGTGTGAACTCATAGAATGGAGGTGTGTGAAGTCACAATGGAGGTGTGTGAGGTCATAGAATGGAGGTGTGTGAAGTCAGAACGGAGGTGTGTGAACTCAGATTGGAGGTGTGGGAAGTCACAATGGAGGTGTGTGAAGTTATAGATGGAGGTGTGTGAAGTCACAGAAAGGAGGGGTGTGAAGTTATAGATGGAGGTGTGTGAAGTCACAGAATGGAGGTGTGTGAAGTCAAAGACTGGAGGTGTGTGAACTCACAATGGAGGTGTGTGAAGTCAAAGAATGGAGGTGTGTGAAGTCATAGAATGGAATTGTGTGAAGTCATAGAATGGAGGTGTGTGAAGTCAAACAATAAAGGTGTGTAAAGTCACAGAATGGAGGTCTCTGAACTCATGGAATGGAGGTGTGTTAAGTCACAGAATGGAGGTGTGTGATCTCAGAGAATGAAGGTGTGTGAACTCACAATGGAGGTGTGTGAAGTCACAGAATGGAGGTGTGTGAAGTCAAACAATAAAGGTGTGTGAACTCACAGAATGGAGGTCTGTGAAGTCATAGAATGGAGGTGTGTTAAGTCACAGAATGGAGGTGTGTGAACTCAGAGAATGGAGGTGTGTGAACTCAGAATGGAGGTGTGTGAAGTCACAGAACGCAGATTTGTGAAGTCATAGAATGGAGGTGCGTGAAGTCATAGAATGGATGTTTCTGAAGTAAGAATGAAGGTGTGTGAAGTCATAGAATGGAGGTGTGTGAAGTCAAAATGGAGGTGTGTGAACTCATAGAATGGAGGTGTGTGAACTCATAGAATGGAGGTGTGTGAAGTCAAAGAATGGAGGTGTGTGAACTCATCGAATGGAGGTGTGGGAAGTCATGGAATGGAGGTGTGTAAAGTCACAGAATGGAGGTGTGTGAAGTCAGAATGGAGTTGTGTGAAGTCATAGAATGGAGGTGTGTGATGTCAGAATGGAGGTGTGTGAAGTCATAGAATGGAGGTGTGTGAAGTCAGAATGGAGGTGTGTGAACTCATAGAATGGAGGTGTGTGAAGTCACAATCGAGGTGTGTGAAGTCATAGAATGGAGGTGTGTGAAGTCATAGAATGGAGGTGTGTGAAGTCATAGAATGGAAGTGTGTGAAGTCATAGAATGGAGGTGTGTGAACTCACAATTGAGATGTGTGAAGTCAAAGAATGGAGGTGTGTGAAGTCAAAGGATGGAAGTGTGTGAAGTCATAGAATGGAGGTGTGTGAAGTCATAGAATGGAGGTGTGTGAAGTCATAGAATGGAGGTGTGTGAAGTCATAGAGTGGAGGTGTGTGAAGTCATAGAATGGAGGTGTGTGAAGTCATAGAATGGAGGTGCGTGAAGTCATAGAATGGATGTTTCTGAAGTGAGAATGAAGGTGTATGAAGTCAAAGAATGGAGGTGTGTAAAGTCAAAATAGAGGTGTGTGAACTCATAGAATGGAGGTGTGTGAACTCATAGAATGGAGGTGTGTGAAGTCATGGAATGTAGGTGTGTGAAGGCAAAGAATGGAGGTGTGTGAAGTCAAACAATAAAGGTGTGTGAAGTCACGGAATGGAGGTGTGTGAACTCATAGAATGGAGGTGTGTGAAGTCACAATGGAGGTGTGTGAAGTCATAGAATGGAGGTGTGTG
>JANJXV010002504.1:0-27644 GCA_024803745.1 Megascapheus bottae
TTCTATGACTTCACACAATTCCATTCTACCACTTCACACACCTCCATTCTGTGACTTCACACACCTCCATTCTGTGACTTCACACACCTCCATTCTATGATTTCTCACACCTCCATTCTATTAATTCACACACCTCCATTCTGTGACTTCACACAACTCCATTCTATGACTTCCCACACCTCCATTCTGTGACTTCACACACCTCCATTCTGAGTTCACAAACCTCCATTCTGTGACTTAACGCACTTTCATTCTGTGACTTCACACACCTCCATTCTATGAGTTCACACCACTCCATTCTGTGACTTCACACACCTCCATTCTATAACTTCACACACCTCCATTGTGACTTCCCACACCTCCAATCTGAGTTCACACACCTCCGTTCTGACTTCACACTCTTCCATTCTATGACTTCACACACCTCCGTTCTGTGACTTCACACACCTCAATTCTGTGACTTCACACGCCTACATTATGGCTTCACACACCTCCATTCTATGACTTCACACACCTCCATTCTATGACTTCACACACCTCCATTCTATGACTTCACACACCTCCATTCTCTGACTTCACACACCTCAATTCTGTGACTTCACACACCTCCATTATGACTTCACACACATAAATCCTATGACTTCACACACCTCCATTCTGTGACTTCACACACCTCCATTCTGAGTTCACACACCTCCATACTGTGATTTCACACACCTTCAATCTGACTTCACATAGCTCCATTCTATGACTTCACACAACTCCATTCTGTGACTTCACACACCTCCATTCTATGACTTCACACACCTCCATTGTGACTTCACACACCTCCATTCTATGAGTTCACACACCTCCATTCTGACTTCACACACCTCCAATCTATGACTTCACACACATCCCTTCTGACTTCACACACCTCCATTCTATGACTTCACACACCTTCATTCTACTTCAGAAACATCCATTCTATGACTTCACACACCGCCATTCCATGACTTCACACACCTCCATTCGATGACTTCACACACCTCCATTCTTTGACTTCACACCCCCCATTCTATGACCTCACACACCCCCATTGTGACTTCACACACTCCATTCTATGAGTTCACACACCTCCATTCTGACTTCACACACCTCCATTCTATGTCTTCACACAGCTGCATTCTGACTTCAGACACCTCCATTTGTGACTTCACACACCACAATTTTGACTTCAAACACCTTCATTCTGTGACTTCACACACCTCCATTCTGTGACTTCACACACCTCCATTTTGACTTCACACACTTCCATTCTTTGACTTAACACACCTGCATTCTCTGACTTAACACACCACCATTGTTTGACTTCACATACCTATATTCTTGGACTTCACACACTTCCATTCCATGACTTCACACATCTCCATTTTATGAGTTCACACACCTCCATTCTATGAGTTCACACACCTTCATTCTACTTCAGAAACTTCCATTCTATGACTTCACTCACCTCCATTCTATGACTTCACACACCTCAATTCTCACTTCACACACCTCCATTCTATGACTTCACACAATTCCATTCTATGACTTCACACACCTTCATTCTTTGACTTCACACACCTCCATTGTGAGTTCACACACCTCCATTCTGTGACTTCACACACCTCCATTCTGTGACTTCACACATCTCCATTCTGTGAATTCACACACCTCCATTCTATGATTTCTCACACCTCCATTCTATTATTTCACACACCTCCATTCTGGGACTTCACACAACTCCATTCTATAACTTCCCACACCTCCATTCTGTGACTTCACACACCTCCATTCTGAGTTCACAAACCTCGATTCTGTGACTTCACGCACCTTCATTCTGTGACTTCACACACCTCCATTCTATGACTTCACACACCTCCATTCTATAACTTCACACACCTCCATTGTGACTTGCCACACCTCCAATCTGAGTTCACACACCTCCGTTCTGACTTCACACAGCTCCATAAAATGACTTCACACACCTCCATTCTGTGACTTCGCACACCTCCCTTCTGACTTCACACAGCTCCATTCTCTGACTTCCCACACCTCCATTCTATGATTTCACACACCTCAATTCTATGACTTCACACACCTCCATTCTGTCACTTCACACATCTCCATTCTGAGTTCCATCACCTCCGTTCTGTGACTTAACACACCTCCATTCTGTGACTTCACACACCTCCATTCTGACTTCACACACCTCCATTCTAACTTCACACACCTCAATTCTGTGACTTCACACAACTCCATTCTATGATTTCACACACCTCCATTCTATGACTTCAAACACCTCCATTCTATGACTTCACACACCTCCTTTCTGAGTTGACACACCTCCATTTTATGACTTCACACACCTCCATTCTATGACTTCACAAACTTCCATTCTGTGACTTCAAAAACCTCCATTCTATGACTTCACATACCTCCATTGTGACTTCACACACCATCATTCTGTGTTCACACACCGCCATTCTGACTTCACTCACCTCCATTCTATGACTTCACACAGCTCCATTCTATGACTTCGCACACATCTATTCTGACTTCACACACCTTCATTCTGTGACTTCACACACCTCCATTCTGATTTCACACACCTCCATTCTCTGACGTCAAACACCTCCATTCTGTGACTTCACACACCTCCATTCTATGACTTCACTCAGCTCCATTCTATGACTTCACACATCTCCATTCTATGACTTCGCACACATCTATTCTGACTTCACACACCTCCATTCTATGACTTCACACACCTCCATTCTGTGACTTCACACACATCCATTCTGAGTTCACACGCCTCCATTTTGTGATTTCACACACCTCCATTCTATGACTTCACACACCTCCATTCTATGACTTCACACACCTAAATGCTATGACTTCACAAACCTCCATTCTATGACTTCACACACCTCCATTCTGTGACTTCACACACCTCCATTCTATGACTTCACACACCTCTATTCTGTGACTTCACACACCTCCATTCTATGACCTCACACACCTCCATTCTATTACTTCGCACACCTGCATTGTGACTTCACACACCTCCATTCTATGACTTCACACACCTCCATTCTGACTTCACACACCTCCATTCCATGACTTCACACACCTTCATTCTATGACTTCACACAACTCCATCTGACTTCACACACCTTCATTCCATGACTTCACACACCTCCATTCGATGAATTCACACACCTCCATTCTTTGACTTCATGCACCTCCATTCTATGAGTTCACACACCTCCATTCTGTGACTTCACACACCTATATTATTTGACTTCACACACCTCCATTCCTTGACTTCACACACCTCCATTCCATGACTTCACACACCTCCATTCTATGAGTTCACACACCTCCATTCTATGAGTTCACACACCTCCATTTTGACTTCACACACCTCATTCTTTGACTTCATACACCTTCATTCTCACTTCAGAAACATCCATTCTATGACTTCACGCACCTCCATTGTATGACTTCACAAACCTCCGTTCTCTGACCACACACCTCCATTCTGAGTTCCCACACCTCCATTCTGTGACTTCACCCACCTCCATCCTGACTTCACACACCTCCATTCTGACTTCACAAACCTCAATTCTTTGACTTCACACACCTCCATTCTATGATTTCACACACTTCCATTCTATGAATTCACACACCTCCATTCTATGACTTCACACACCTCATTTCTGAGTTGACACACCTCCATTCTGTGATTTCACACACCTCCAATTTGACTTCACACACCCCCATTCTATGACTTCACACACCCCCATTGTGACTTCACACACTCCATTCTATGAGTTCACACACCTCCATTCTGACTTCACACACCTCCATTCTATGGCTTCACACAGCTGCATTCTGACTTCAGACACCTTCATTCTGTGACTTCACACACCTCCATTCTGTGAATTCACACACCAATATTTTGACTTCACACACTTCCATTCTTTGACTTAACACACCTGCATTCTGTGACTTCGAACACCACCATTGTTTGACTTCACACACCTATATTCTTGGACTTCACACACCTCCATTCCATGACTTCACACATCTCCATTTTATGAGTTCACACAACTCAATTTTGACTTCACACACCTCCATTCTATGACTTCACACACTTTCATTCTACTTCAGAAACATCCATTCTGTGACTTCACACACCTCCATTCTATGACTTCACAAACCTCCATTCTGTGACTTCACACACCTCCATTCTGAGTTCACACACCTCAATTCCGTGACTTCACACACCTCAATTCTCACTTCACACACCTCCATTCTATGACTTCACACAATTCCATTCTATGACTTCACACACCTCCATTCTTTGACTTCACACACCTCCATTGTGAGTTCACACACCTCCATTCTGTGACTTCACACACCTCCATTCTGTGACTTCACACACCTCCATTCTGTGATTTCACACACCTCCATTCTATGATTTCTCACACCTCCATTCTATTAATTCACACACCTCCATTCTGTGACTTCACACAACTCCATTCTATGACTTCCCACACCTCCATTCTGTGACTTCACACACCTCCATTCTGAGTTCACAAACCTCCATTCTATGACTTCACACACCTCCATTCTGTGACTTCACACACCTCAATTCTGTGACTTCACACGCCTCCATTATGACTTCACACACCTCCATTCTATGACTTCACACACCTCCATTCTATGACTTCACACACTTATATTCTGTGACTTCACACACCTCCATTCTGAGTTCACAGACCTCCATTCTGTGACTTCACACACCTCCATTCTGACTTCAAACAGCTCCATTCTATGACTTCACACACCTCCATTCTTTGCCTTCACACACCTCCATTCTATGACTTAACACACCTTCATTCTTACTTAACAAACATCCATTCTATGACTTCACACACCTCCATTCTATGACTTCACACACCTCCATTCTATGACTTCACACACCTCCATTCTGTGACTTCACGCACCTCAATTCTGTGACTTCACACACCTCCATTATGACTTCACACACATCCATTCTATGACTTCACACACCTCCATTCTATGACTTCAAACACCTCCATTCTATGACTTCACACACCTCCATTCTGTGACTTCACACAACTCCATTCTGAGTTCAAACACCTGCGTTCTGTGACTTAACACACCTCCATTATATGACTTCACACACCTCCAATCGGACTTCACACAGCTCCATTCTATGACTTCACACACCTCCATTCTGTGACTTCACACACCTCCATTATGACTTCACACACATCCATTCTATGACTTCACACACCTCCATGCTATGTCTTCACACACCTCCATTCTGTGACTTCGCACACCTCCATTCTGACTTCACACAGCTCCATTCTCTGACTTCCCACACCTCCATTCTATGATTTCACACACCTCCATTCTATGACATCACACACCTCCATTCTGTGACTTCACTCACCTCCATTCTGAGTTCAAACACCTCCGTTCAGTGACTTAACACACCTCCATTCTGTGACTTCACACACCTCCATTCTGAGTTCACACACCTCCATTCTGTGACTTCACACACCTCCATTCTGACTTCACACAGCTCCATTCTATGACTTCACACACCTCCATTCTGTGCCTTCACACACCTCCATTCTATGACTTAACACACCTTCATTCTTACTTAACAAACATCCATTCTATGACTTCACACACCTCCATTCTGTGACTTCACAAACCTCCCTTCTATGACCTCACACACCTCCAAACTATGACTTCGCACACCTGCATTGTGACTTCACACACCTCCATTCTATGAGTTCACACACCTCCATTCTGACTTCACACACCTCCATTCTGTGACTTCACACACCTCCATTCTGACTTCACACACCTCCATTCTATGACCTCACACAACTCCATCTGACTTCACACACCTCCATTCCATGACTTCACACACCTCCATTCGATGAATTCACACACCTCCATTCTTTGACTTCGTGCACCTCCATTCTTTGACTTCATGCACCTCCATTCTATGAGTTCACACACCTCCATTCTATGAGTTCACACACCTCCTTTTTGACTTCACACACCTCCATTCTTTGACTTCATACACCTACATTCTCACTTCAGAAACATCCATTCTATGACTTCACGCACCTCCATTCTATGACTTCACAAACCTCCGTTCTGTGACCACACACCTCCATTCTGAGTTCCCACACCTCCATTCTGTGACTTCACCCACCTCCATCCTGACTTCACACACCTCCATTTTGACTTCACAAACCTCAATTCTTTGACTTCACACACCTCCATTCTATGATTTCACACACTTCCATTCTATGAATTGACACACCTCCATTCTATGACTTCATCACCTCATTTCTGAGTTGACACACCTCCATTCTGTGATTTCACACACCTCCAATTTGACTTCACACACCCCCATTCTATGACTTCACACACCCCATTGTGACTTCACACACTCCATTCTATGAGTTCACACACCTCCATTCTGACTTCACACACCTCCATTCTATGGCTTCACACCGCTGCATTCTGACTTCAGACACCTTCATTCTGTGACTTCACACACCTCCATTCTGTGACTTCACACACCTCCATTTTGACTTCACACACTTCCATTCTTTGACTTAACACACCTGCATTCTGTGACTTCACAGACCACCAGTGTTTGACTTCACACACCTATATTCTTGGACTTCACACACCTCCATTCCATGACTTCTCACATCTCCATTTTATGATTTCACACAGCTCCATTTTGACTTCACACACCTCCATTCTATGACTTCACACACCTTCATTCTACTTCAGAAACATCCATTCTATGACTTCACACACCTCCATTCTATGACTTCAAAAACCTCCATTCTGTGACGTCACACACCTCCATGCTGAGTTCACACACCTCAATTCCGTGACTTCTCACACCTCAATTCTCACTTCACACACCTCCATTCTATGACTTCACACAATTCCATTCTACGACTTCACACAGCTCCATTCTGTGACTTCACACACCTCCATTCTGTGACTTCACACACCTCCATTCTATGATTTCTCACACCTCCAATCTGAGTTCACACACCTCCGTTCTGACTTCACACTCTTCCATTCTATGACTTCACACACCTCCATTCTGTGACTTCACACACCTCAATTCTGTGACTTCACACGCCTCCATTATGACTTCACACACCTCCATTCTATGACTTCACACACCTCTATTCTATGACTTCACACACCTCAATTCTGTGACTTCACACACCTCCATTCTGAGTTCACACACCTCCATTCTGTGACTTCACACACCTCCAATCTGACTTCACACACATCCATTCTATGACTTCACACACCTCCATTCTGTGACTTCACACACCTCCATTCTTAGTTCAAACACCTCCGTTCTGTGACTTAACACACCTCCATTCTGTGACTTCACACACCTCCAATCTGACTTCACACAGCTCTATTCTATGACTTCAAACACCTCCATTCTGTGACTTCACACACCTCCATTATGACTTCACACACATCCATTCTATGACTTCACACACCTCCATTCTATGACTTCACAAACCTCCATTCTGTGACTTCGCACACCTCCATTCTGACTTCACACAGCTCCATTCTCTGACTTCCCACACCTCCATTCTATGATTTCACACACCTCCATTCTATGACTTCACACACCTCCATTCTGTGACTTCACACACCTCCATTCTGAGTTCAAACACCTCCGTTCTGTGACTTAACACACCTCCATTCTGTGACTTCACACACCTCCATTCTGAGTTCACACACCTCCATTCTGTGACTTCACACACCTCCATTCTGACTTCCCATAGCTCCATTCTATGACTTCTCACACCTCCATTTGTGCCTTCGCACACCTCCATTCTATGACTTAACACACCTTCATTCTTACTTGAGAAACATCCATTCTATGACTTCACACACCTCCATTTTATGACTTCACACACCTCCATTCTATGACTTCACACACCTCCATTCTCTGACTTCACACACCTCAATTCTGTGACTTCACACACCTCCATTATGACTTCACACACATCCATTCTATGACTTCACACACCTCCATTCTGTGACTTCACACACCTCCATTCTATGACTTCACACACCTTCATTCTACTTCAGAAACATCCATTCTATGACTTCACACACCTCCATTCCATGCCTTCACACACCTCCAATCGATGACTTCACACACCTCCATTCTTTGACTTCACACACCCCCATTGTGACTTCACACACTCCATTCTATGAGTTCACACACATCCATTCTGACTTCACACACCTCCATTCTATGACTTCACACAGCTGCATTCTGACTTCAGACACCTCCATTTGTGACTTCACACACCACAATTTTGACTTCAAACACCTTCATTCTGTGACTTCACACACCTCCATTCTGTGACTTCACACACCTCCATTTTGACTTCACACACTTCCATTCTTTGACTTAACACACCTGCATTCTCTGACTTCACACAACACCATTGTTTGACTTCACACACCTATATTCTTGGACTTCACACACCTCCATTCCATGACTTCACACCCCTCCATTCTGTGACTTCACACACCTCCATTCTATAAATTCACACACCTCCATTGTGACTTCCCACACCTCCAATCTGAGTTCACACACCTCCGTTCTGACTTCACACACCTCCATTCTATGACTTCACACACCTCCATTCTGTGACTTTACACACCACAATTCTGTGATTTCTCACGACTCCATTATGAGATCACACACCTCCATTCTATGACTTCACACACCTCCATTCTGACTTCACACAGCTCCATAAAATGACTTCACACACCTCCATTCTGTAACTTCGCACACCTCCATTCTGACTTCACAGAGCTCCATTCTCTGACTTCCCACACCACCATTCTATGATTTCACACACCTCCATTCTATGACTTCACACACCTCCATTCTGTGACTTCACACACCTCCATTCTATGACTTCACACACCTCCATTCTGACTTCACACACCTCCATTCCTTGACTTCACACAACTCCATTCTGACTTCACACACCTCCATTCTGTGACTTCACACACCTCAATTCTATGAGTTTACACACCTCCATTTGTGACTCTACACACCACCTTTTTGACTTCACACACCTCCATTCTGTGATTTCACACACCTCCATTCTGTGACTTCACACACCTTTATTGTTTGACTTCACACACCTCCATTCTTTGACTTCACACACCTCCATTCTATGAGATCTCACACCTCCATTCTATGAGTTCACACACCTCCATTTTGACTTCACACACCTCCATTCTATGACTTCACACACCTTCATTCTTTTATTCAGAAACATCCATTCTATGACTTCACGCACTTCCATTCTATGACTTCACAAATCCCTATTCTGTGAAATCACACACCTCCATTCTGAGTTCACACACCTCCATTCTCTGAGTTCACACACCTCCATTCTGTGACTTAACACACCTCCATTCTATGACTTCACAGACCTCCATTCTGTGACTTCACACACCTTTATTGTTTGACTTCACACACCTACATTCTGGGACTTCACACACCTCCATTGTGAGTTCACACACCTCCATTCTGTGACTTCACACACCTCCAATCTGTGACTTCAAACACCGCCATTCTGTGACTTCACACATCTCCATTCTGTGACTTCACACACCTCCATTCTATGACTTCACACACCTATATTCTGTGACCTCACACACCTCCATTCTGTGACTTCACACACCTCCATTTTGACTTCACACACTTCCTATTGTTGACTTCACACACCTCCATTCTGTGACTTCACACACCACCATTGTTTGACTTCACACACCTCCATTTTTGGACTTCACACACCTCCATTCCATGACTTCACACATCTCCATTTTATGAGTTCGCACACCTCCATTTTGACTTCACACACCTCCATTCTGTGACTTCACACACCTTCATTCTACTTCAGAAACATCCATTCTATGACTTCACAAACCTCCATTCTATGACTTCACAAACCTCCATTCTGTGATTTCACAAACCTCCATTCTGTGACTTCACACACCTCAATTCTCTGACTTCACACACCTCAATTCTGGCTTCACACACCTCCATCCTATGACTTCACACAATTCCTTTCTATGACTTCACACACCTCCATTCTTTGACTTCACACACCTCCATTGTGAGTTCACACACCTCGATTCTATGACTTCACATACCTCCATTATGACTTCACACAGCTCCATTCTATGACTTCACACACCTCCATTCTGTGCCTTCACACACCTCCATTCTATGACTTAACACACCTTCATTCTTACTTCACAAACATCCATTCTATGATCACACACCTCCATTCTATGACTTCACACACCTCCATTATATGACTTCACACACCTCCATTCAGTGACTTCACACACCTCAATTCCGTGACTTCACACACCTCCATTGTGACTTCACACACCTCCATTCTATGACTTCACACACCTCCATTCTATGACTTAACACCTCCATTCTGTGACTTCACACACCTCCATTATATGACTTCACACACCTCCATTCAGTGACTTCACACACCTCAATTCCGTGACTTCACAAACCTCCATTGTGACTTCACACACCTCCATTCTGTGACTTCACACACCTCAATTCTCACTTCACACAGCTTCATTCTATGACTTCACAAACCTCCATACTGTGACTTCACACACCTCCATTCTATGATTTCACACACCTCCATTGTGACTTCACACACCTCCATTCTATGAGTTCACACACCTCCATTCTGACTTCACACACCTCCATTCTATGACTTCACACACCTCCCTTCTGACTTCATACCCCTCCATTCTATGACTTCACACAACTCCATTCTGACTTCACACACCTCCATTCTGTGACTTCACACACCTCCATTCCATGACTTCACACACCTCCATTCGATGACTTCACACACCTCCATTCTTTGACTTCACACACCTCCATTCTATGATTTCACACACATCCGTTCTGACTTCACACACCTCCATTCTATGACTTCACACACCTCCATTCTGTGACTTCACACACCTCAATTCTGTGACTTCACACACCTCCATTACAACTTCACACATCTCCATTCTATGACTTCACACACCTCCATTCTATGACTTCACACACCTAGATTCTGTGACTTCACACACCTCCGTTCTGAGTTCACAAACCTCAATTATGTGACTTCACACACCTCCATTCTGACTTCACCCAGCTCCATTCAATGACTTCACCCACCTCCATTCTGTGACTTCGCACACCTCCAATCTGACTTCACACAGCTCCACTCTATGCCGTCCTACACCTCCATTCTATGATTTCACACACCTCCATTCTATGACTTCACACACATCCATTCTGTGATTTCACACACCTCCATTCTGAGTTCAAACACCTCTGTTCTGTGACTTAACACACCTCCATTCTGTGACTTCACACACCACCATTCTGAGTTCACACACCTCCATTCTGTGACTTCACACACCTCCATTCTGACTTCAAACAGCTCCATTCTATGACTTCACACACCTCCATTCTGTGCCTTCACACACCTCCATTCTATGACTTAACACACCTTCATTCTTACTTCACAAACATCTATTCTATGACTTCACACACCTCCATTCTATGACTTCACACACCTCCATTCTATGACTTCACAAACCTCCATTCTGTGACTTCACACACCTCAATTCTGTGACTTCACACACCTCCATTATGACTTCACACACATCCATTCTATGACTTCACACACCTCCATTCTATGACTTCACACACCTTCATTCTGTGACTTCACACACCTCCATTCTGAGTTCACACACCTCCATTCTGTGACTTCACACAACTCCATTCTATGACTTCACACACCTCCATTGTGACTTCACACAGCTCCATTCTATGAGTTGACACACCTCCATTCTGACTTCACACACCTCCATTCTATGACTTCACACACCTCCATTCTGACTTCACACACCTCCATTCTATGACTTCACACAACTCCATTCTGACTTCACACACCTCCATTCTATGACTTCACACACCTCCATTCTGACTTCACACAGCTCCATTCTATGACTTCATACACCTCCATTCTGACTTCACACACCTCCATTCTAACTTCACAAACATCAATTCTGTGACTTCACACACCTCCATTCTTTGACTTCACACACCTCCATTTGACTACACACACCTCCATTCTATGACTTCACACACCTCCATTCTGACTTCACACACCTCCATTCAATAACTTCACGCAACTCCATTCTGACTTCACACACCTCCATTCTGTGACTTCACACACCTCCATTCCATGACTTCACACACCTCCATTCGATGCCTTCACACACCTCCATTTTGTGACTTCACACACCACCATTGTTTGACTTCACACACCTCCATTTTTGGACTTCACACACCTCCATTCCATGACTACACACATCTCCATTTTATGAGTTCGCACACCTCCATTCCATGACTTCACACACCTCCATTCGATGCCTTCACATACCTCCATTTTGTGACTTCACACACCACCATTGTTTGACTTCACACACCTCCATTTTTGGACTTCACACACCTCCATTCTGTGACTTCACAGACCTTCATTCTACTTCAGGAATATCCATTCTGTGACTTCACACACCTCCATTCTATGACTTCACAAACCTCCATTCTGTGTCTTCACACACCTCCATTCTGAGTTCACACACCTCAATTCTCTGACTTCACACACCTCAATTCTGGCTTCACACACCTCCATTCTATGACTTCACACAATTCCTTTCTATGACTTCACACACCTCCATTTTTTGACTTCACACACCTCCATTGTGAGTTCACACACCTCCATTCTATGACTTCACACACCTCCATTATGACTTCACACAGCTCCATTCTATGACATCACACACCTCCATTCTGTGTCTTCACACACCTCCATTCTGTGACTTCACACACCTCCATTATGACTTCACACACCTGCATTCTATGACTTCACACACCTCCATTCTATGACTTCACACCTCCATTCTGTGGCTTCGCACAACTCCAATCTGAGTTCACACACCTCCATTCTGTCACTTCACACACCTCAATTCTCACTTCACACAGCTTCATTCTATGACTTCACACACCTCCCTACTGTGACTTCACACACCTCCATTCTATGATTTCACACACCTCCATTGTGCCTTCACACACCTCCATTCTATGAGTTCACACACCTCCATTCTGACTTTACACACCTCCATTCTATGACTTCACACACCTCCCTTCTGACTTCACACCCCTCCATTCTATGACTTCACACAACTCCATTCTGACTACACACACCTCCATTCTGTGACTTCACACACCTCCATTCCATGACTTCACACACCTCCATTCGATGACTTCACACACCTCCATTCTTTGACTTCACACACCTCCATTCTATGATTTCACACACCTCCGTTCTGACTTCACACACCTCCATTCTATGACTTCACACACCTCCATTCTGTGACTTCACACACCTCAATTCTGTGACTTCACACACCTCCATTATGACTTCACACACCTCCATTCTATGACTTCACACACCTCCATTCCATGACTTCGCACAACTAGACTCTGTGACTTCACACACCTCCGTTCTGAGTTCACACACCTCAATTCTGTGACTTCACACACCTCCATTCTTTGACTTCACACAACTCCATTGTGAGTTCACACACCTCCATTCTATGACTTCACACACCTCCATTATGACTTCACACAGCTCCATTCGCTGACTTCACACACCTCCATTCTGTGCTTTCACACACCTCCATTCTGTGACTTCACACACCTCAATTATTACTTCACACACCTCCATACTATGACTTCACACACCTCCATTCTGTGACTTCACACACCTCAATTCTGTGACTTCACACACCTCCATTATGACTTCACACACATCCATTCTATGATTTCACACACCTCCATTCTATGACTTCACACACCTTCATTCTGTGACTTCACACACCTCCATTCTGAGTTCACACACCTCCATTCTGTGACTTCACACACCTCCATTCTATGACTTCACACAACTCCATTGTGACTTCACACAGCTCCATTCTATGAGTTCACACATCTCCATTCTGACTTCACACACCTCCATTCTATGATTTCACACACCTCCATACTGTGACTTCACACACCTCCATTCTATGATTTCACACACCTCCATTGTGACTTCACACACCTCCATTCTATAAGTTCACACACCTCCATTCTGACTAAACACACCTCCATTCTATGACTTCACACACCTCCCTTCTGATTTCACACCCCTCCATTCTATGACTTCACACAACTCCATTCTGACTTCACACACCTCCATTCTGTGACTTCACACACCTCCATTCCATAACTTCACACACCTCTATTCGATGACTTCACACACCTCCATTTTTTGACTTCACACACCTCCATTCTATGATTTCACACACCTCCGTTCTGACATCACACACCTCCATTCTATGAATTCACACACCTCCATTCTGTGACTTCACACACCTCAATTCTGTGACTTCACACACCTCCATTATGACTTCACACACCTCCATTTTATGACTTCACACACCTCCATTCTATGACTTCACACACCTAGATTCTGTGACTTCACACACCTCCATTCTGAGTTCACACACCTCAATTCTGGGACTTCACACACCTCCATTCTGACTACACCCAGCTCCATTGAATGACTTCACACACCTCCATTCTGTGACTTCGCACACATCTAATCTGACTTCACACAGCTCCACTCTATGCCTTCCCACACCTCCATTCTATGATTTCACACACCTCCATTCTATGACTTCACACACCTCCATTCTGTGATTTCACACACCTCCATTATATGACTTCACACACCTCCATTCAGTGACTTCACACACCTCAATTCCGTGACTTCACAAACCTCCATTGTGACTTCACACACCTCCATTCTGTGACTTCACACACCTCAATTCTCACTTCACACAGCTTCATTCTATGACTTCACAAACCTCCATACTGTGACTTCACACACCTCCATTCTATGATTTCACACACCTCCATTGTGACTTCACACACCTCCATTCTATGAGTTCACACACCTCCATTCTGACTTCACACACCTCCATTCTATGACTTCACACACCTCCCTTCTGACTTCATACCCCTCCATTCTATGACTTCACACAACTCCATTCTGACTTCACACACCTCCATTCTGTGACTTCACACACCTCCATTCCATGACTTCACACACCTCCATTCGATGACTTCACACACCTCCATTCTTTGACTTCACACACCTCCATTCTATGATTTCACACACATCCGTTCTGACTTCACACACCTCCATTCTATGACTTCACACACCTCCATTCTGTGACTTCACACACCTCAATTCTGTGACTTCACACACCTCCATTACAACTTCACACATCTCCATTCTATGACTTCACACACCTCCATTCTATGACTTCACACACCTAGATTCTGTGACTTCACACACCTCCGTTCTGAGTTCACAAACCTCAATTATGTGACTTCACACACCTCCATTCTGACTTCACCCAGCTCCATTCAATGACTTCACCCACCTCCATTCTGTGACTTCGCACACCTCCAATCTGACTTCACACAGCTCCACTCTATGCCGTCCTACACCTCCATTCTATGATTTCACACACCTCCATTCTATGACTTCACACACATCCATTCTGTGATTTCACACACCTCCATTCTGAGTTCAAACACCTCTGTTCTGTGACTTAACACACCTCCATTCTGTGACTTCACACACCACCATTCTGAGTTCACACACCTCCATTCTGTGACTTCACACACCTCCATTCTGACTTCAAACAGCTCCATTCTATGACTTCACACACCTCCATTCTGTGCCTTCACACACCTCCATTCTATGACTTAACACACCTTCATTCTTACTTCACAAACATCTATTCTATGACTTCACACACCTCCATTCTATGACTTCACACACCTCCATTCTATGACTTCACAAACCTCCATTCTGTGACTTCACACACCTCAATTCTGTGACTTCACACACCTCCATTATGACTTCACACACATCCATTCTATGACTTCACACACCTCCATTCTATGACTTCACACACCTTCATTCTGTGACTTCACACACCTCCATTCTGAGTTCACACACCTCCATTCTGTGACTTCACACAACTCCATTCTATGACTTCACACACCTCCATTGTGACTTCACACAGCTCCATTCTATGAGTTGACACACCTCCATTCTGACTTCACACACCTCCATTCTATGACTTCACACACCTCCATTCTGACTTCACACACCTCCATTCTATGACTTCACACAACTCCATTCTGACTTCACACACCTCCATTCTATGACTTCACACACCTCCATTCTGACTTCACACAGCTCCATTCTATGACTTCATACACCTCCATTCTGACTTCACACACCTCCATTCTAACTTCACAAACATCAATTCTGTGACTTCACACACCTCCATTCTTTGACTTCACACACCTCCATTTGACTACACACACCTCCATTCTATGACTTCACACACCTCCATTCTGACTTCACACACCTCCATTCAATAACTTCACGCAACTCCATTCTGACTTCACACACCTCCATTCTGTGACTTCACACACCTCCATTCCATGACTTCACACACCTCCATTCGATGCCTTCACACACCTCCATTTTGTGACTTCACACACCACCATTGTTTGACTTCACACACCTCCATTTTTGGACTTCACACACCTCCATTCCATGACTACACACATCTCCATTTTATGAGTTCGCACACCTCCATTCCATGACTTCACACACCTCCATTCGATGCCTTCACATACCTCCATTTTGTGACTTCACACACCACCATTGTTTGACTTCACACACCTCCATTTTTGGACTTCACACACCTCCATTCTGTGACTTCACAGACCTTCATTCTACTTCAGGAATATCCATTCTGTGACTTCACACACCTCCATTCTATGACTTCACAAACCTCCATTCTGTGTCTTCACACACCTCCATTCTGAGTTCACACACCTCAATTCTCTGACTTCACACACCTCAATTCTGGCTTCACACACCTCCATTCTATGACTTCACACAATTCCTTTCTATGACTTCACACACCTCCATTTTTTGACTTCACACACCTCCATTGTGAGTTCACACACCTCCATTCTATGACTTCACACACCTCCATTATGACTTCACACAGCTCCATTCTATGACATCACACACCTCCATTCTGTGTCTTCACACACCTCCATTCTGTGACTTCACACACCTCCATTATGACTTCACACACCTGCATTCTATGACTTCACACACCTCCATTCTATGACTTCACACCTCCATTCTGTGGCTTCGCACAACTCCAATCTGAGTTCACACACCTCCATTCTGTCACTTCACACACCTCAATTCTCACTTCACACAGCTTCATTCTATGACTTCACACACCTCCCTACTGTGACTTCACACACCTCCATTCTATGATTTCACACACCTCCATTGTGCCTTCACACACCTCCATTCTATGAGTTCACACACCTCCATTCTGACTTTACACACCTCCATTCTATGACTTCACACACCTCCCTTCTGACTTCACACCCCTCCATTCTATGACTTCACACAACTCCATTCTGACTACACACACCTCCATTCTGTGACTTCACACACCTCCATTCCATGACTTCACACACCTCCATTCGATGACTTCACACACCTCCATTCTTTGACTTCACACACCTCCATTCTATGATTTCACACACCTCCGTTCTGACTTCACACACCTCCATTCTATGACTTCACACACCTCCATTCTGTGACTTCACACACCTCAATTCTGTGACTTCACACACCTCCATTATGACTTCACACACCTCCATTCTATGACTTCACACACCTCCATTCCATGACTTCGCACAACTAGACTCTGTGACTTCACACACCTCCGTTCTGAGTTCACACACCTCAATTCTGTGACTTCACACACCTCCATTCTTTGACTTCACACAACTCCATTGTGAGTTCACACACCTCCATTCTATGACTTCACACACCTCCATTATGACTTCACACAGCTCCATTCGCTGACTTCACACACCTCCATTCTGTGCTTTCACACACCTCCATTCTGTGACTTCACACACCTCAATTATTACTTCACACACCTCCATACTATGACTTCACACACCTCCATTCTGTGACTTCACACACCTCAATTCTGTGACTTCACACACCTCCATTATGACTTCACACACATCCATTCTATGATTTCACACACCTCCATTCTATGACTTCACACACCTTCATTCTGTGACTTCACACACCTCCATTCTGAGTTCACACACCTCCATTCTGTGACTTCACACACCTCCATTCTATGACTTCACACAACTCCATTGTGACTTCACACAGCTCCATTCTATGAGTTCACACATCTCCATTCTGACTTCACACACCTCCATTCTATGATTTCACACACCTCCATACTGTGACTTCACACACCTCCATTCTATGATTTCACACACCTCCATTGTGACTTCACACACCTCCATTCTATAAGTTCACACACCTCCATTCTGACTAAACACACCTCCATTCTATGACTTCACACACCTCCCTTCTGATTTCACACCCCTCCATTCTATGACTTCACACAACTCCATTCTGACTTCACACACCTCCATTCTGTGACTTCACACACCTCCATTCCATAACTTCACACACCTCTATTCGATGACTTCACACACCTCCATTTTTTGACTTCACACACCTCCATTCTATGATTTCACACACCTCCGTTCTGACTTCACACACCTCCATTCTATGAATTCACACACCTCCATTCTGTGACTTCACACACCTCAATTCTGTGACTTCACACACCTCCATTATGACTTCACACACCTCCATTTTATGACTTCACACACCTCCATTCTATGACTTCACACACCTAGATTCTGTGACTTCACACACCTCCATTCTGAGTTCACACACCTCAATTCTGGGACTTCACACACCTCCATTCTGACTACACCCAGCTCCATTGAATGACTTCACACACCTCCATTCTGTGACTTCGCACACATCTAATCTGACTTCACACAGCTCCACTCTATGCCTTCCCACACCTCCATTCTATGATTTCACACACCTCCATTCTATGACTTCACACACCTCCATTCTGTGATTTCACACACCTCCATTCTGAGTTCAAACACCTCCGTTCTGTGACTTAACACACCTCCATTCTGTGACTTCACACACCACCATTCTGAGTTCACACACCTCCATTCTGTGACTTCACACACCTCCATTCTGACTTCAAGCAGCTCCATTCTCTGACTTCACACACCTCCATTCTGTGCCTTCACACACCTCCATTCTATTACTTAAGACACCTTCATTCTTACTTCACAAACATCCATTCTATGACTTCACACACCTCCATTCTATGACTTCACACACCTCCATTCTATGACTTCACAAACCTCCATTCTGTGACTTCACACACCTCAATTCTGTGACTTCACACACCTCCATTATGACTTCACACACATCCATTCTATGACTTCACAAACCTCCATTCTATGACTTCACACACCTCCATTCTATGACTTCACACACGTCCATTCTGACTTCACACACCTCCATTCTATGACTTCACACAACTCCATTCTGACTTCAGACACCTCCATTCTATGAGTTCACACACGTGCATTGTGACTTCACACACCTCCATTCTATGACTTCACACATCTCCATTCTGAGTTCACACACCACCATTCTGACTTCACAAACATCAATTCTGTGACTTCACACACCTCCATTCTTTGACTTCACACACCTCCATTGTGAGTTCACACACCTCCATTCTGAATTCACAAACATCAATTCTGTGACTTCACACACCTCCATTGTATGACTTCACACACCTCCATTCTATGACTTCACACACCTACATTCTATGACTTCACAAACCTCCATTCTGACTTCACACACCTCAATTCTGACTTCACAAACATCAATTCTGTGACTTCACACACCTCCATTCTATGACTTCACACACCTCCATTCTATGACGTCACACACCTCCATTCTATGACTTCACACAGTTCCATTCTTTGACTTCACACACCTCCATTTTTTGACTACACACATCTCCATTGTGAGTTCACACACCTCCATTCTATGACTTCACACACCTCCATTCTGACTTCACACAGCTCCATTCTATGACTTCACACACCTCCATTCTGTGCCTTCACACATCTCCATTTTATGACTTAACACACATTCATTCTTACTTCACAAACATCCATTCTATGATCACACACCTCCATTCTATGACTTCACACACCTCCATTCTATGACTTCACACACCTCCATTCAGTGACTTCACACACCTCAATTCCGTGACTTCACACACCTCCATTATGACTTCACACACCTCCATTCTATGACTTCACACACCTCCATTCTATGACTTCACACCTCCATTCTGTGACTTCACACACCTCCATTCTGAGTTCACACACCTCCATTCTGTGATTTCACACACCTAAATTCTCACTTCACACATCTTCATTCTATGACTTCCCACACCTCCATACTGTGACTTCACACACCTCCATTCTATGATTTCACACACCTCCATTGTGACTTCACACACCTCCATTCTATGAGTTCACACACCTCCATTCTGACTTCACACACCTCCATTCTATGACTTCATACACCTCCCTTCTGACTTCACACCCCTCCATTCTATGACTTCATACAACTCCATTCTGACTTCACACACCTCCATTCTGTGACTTCACACACCTCCATTCCATGACTTCACACACCTCCATTCGATGACTTCACACACCTCCATTCTTTCACTTCACACACCTCCATTCTATGATTTCACACACCTCCGTTCTGACTTCACACACCTCCATTCTATGACTACACTCACCTCCATTCTCTGACTTCACACACCTCAATTCTGTGACTTCTCACACCTCCATTCTGACTTCACCCAGCTCCATTTAATGACTTCATACACCTCAATTCTGTGACTTCTCACCCCTCCATTCTTACTTCACCCAGCTCCATTTAATGACTTCACACACCTCCATTCTATGACTTCACACATGTCCATTCTATGACTTCACAAACCTCCATTCTGTGACTTCACACACATCAATTCTGTGCCTACACACACCTCCATTATGACTTCACACAGCTCCATTCTATGACTTCACACACCTCCATTCTATGACTTCACACACCTCCATTCTATGACTTCACACAATTCCATTCTTTGACTTCACACACCTCCATTTTTTGACTTCACACATCTTCATTGTGAGTTCACACACCTCCATTCTATGACATCACACACCTCCATTCTGACTTCACACAGCTCCATTCTATGACTTCACACACCTCCATACTTTGCCTTCACACATCTCCATTTTGTGACTTAACACACCTTCATTCTTACTTCACAAACATTCATTCTATGACTTCACACACCTCCATTCCATGACTTCACACACCTCCATTCTATGACTTTACACACCTCCATTCTGTGACTTCACACACCTCAATTCTGTGACATCACACACCTACATTATGACTTCACACACCTCCATTCTATGACTTCACACACTTCCATTCTGACTTCACACACCTCCATTCTATGAGTTCCACACCTCCATTCTGTGACTTCACACACCACCATTCTATGACTTCATATACCTCCATTGTGACTTCACACATCACCATTCTATGAGTTCACACACCTCCATTCTGACTTCACACACCTCCATTCTATGACTTCACACACCTCTATTCTGACTTCACACACCTCCATTCTATGATTTCACACAACTCCATTCTGACTTCACACACCTCCATTCTGTGACTTCACACACCTCCATTCCATGACTTCACACACCTCCATTCGATGCCTTCACACACCTCCATTTTGTGACTTCACACACCACCATTGTTTGTCTTCACACACCTCCATTTTTGGACTTCACACACCTCCATTCCATGACTTCACACACCTCCATTCTGTGACTTCACACACCTCCATTCTGGGACTTCACACACCTTCATTATACTTCAGGAACATCCATTCTATGACTTCACACACCTCCACTCTGTGTCTTCACACACCTCCATTCTGAGTTCACACACCTCAATTCTCTGACTTCACACACCTCAATTCTGGCTTCACACACCTCCATTCTATGACTTCACACAATTCCTTTCTATGACTTCACACACCTCCATTCTTTGACTTCACACACCTCCATTGTGAGTTCACACACCTCCATTCTATGACTTCACACTCCTTCATTATGACTTCACACAGCTCCATTCTACGACTTCACACACCACCATTCTGTGCCTTCACACACCTCCATTCTGTGACTTCACACACCTCCATTATGACTTCACACACCTGCATTCTATGACTTCACACACCTCCATTCTATGACTTCACATCTCCATTCTGTGACTTCACACACCTCCATTCTGAGTTCTCACACCTCCATTCTGTGCCTTCACACACCTCCATTCTGTGACTTCACACACCTCCATTATGACTTCACACACCTGCATTCTATGACTTCACACACCTCCATTCTATGACTTCACATCTCCATTCTGTGATTTCACACACCTCCATTCTGAGTTCTCACACCTCCACTCTGTGGCTTCACACACCTCAATTCTCACTTCACACAGCTTCATTCTATGACTTCACACACCTCCATACTGTGACTTCACACACCTCCATTCTATGATTTCACACACCTCCATTATGACTTCACACACCTCGCTTCTGACTTCACAACCCTCCATTCTATAACTTCACACAACTCCATTCTGACTTCACACACCTCCATTCTGTGACTTCACACACCTCCATTCCATGACTTCACACACCTCCATTCGATGACTTCACACACCTCCATTCTTTGACTTCACACAACTCCATTCTATGATTTCACACACCTCCGTTCTGACTTCACACACCTCCATTCAATGACTTCACACACCTCCATTCTGTGACTTCACACACCTCAATTCTGTGACTTCACACAACTCCATTATCACTTCACACACCTCCATTCTATGACTTCACACACCTCCATTCTATGACTTCACACACCTAGATTCTGTGACTTCACACACCTCCGTTCTGAGTTCACACACCTCAATTCTGTGACTTCACACACCTCCATTCTGACTTCACCCAGCTCCATTCAATGACTTCACACACCTCCATGCTGTGACTTCGCACACCTCCAATCTGACTTCACACAGCTCCACTCTATGCCTTCCCACACATCCATTCTATGATTTCACACACCTCCATTCTATGACTTCACACACCTCCATTCTGTGATTTCACACACCTCCATTCTGAGTTCAAACACCTCCGTTCTGTGACTTAACACACCTCCATTCTGTGACTTCACACACCACCATTCAGAGTTCACACACCTCCATTCTGTGACTTCACACACCTCCATTCTATGACTTAACACACCTTCATTCTTACTTCACAAACATCCATTCTATGACTTCACACACCTCCATTCTATGACTTCACACATCTCCATTCTATGACTACACAAACCTCCATTCTGTGACTTCACACACCTCAATTCTGTGACTTCACACACCTCCATTATGACTTCATACACATCCATTCTATGACTTCACTCACCTCCATTCTATGACTTCACACACCTTCATTCTGTGACTTCACACACCTCCATTCTGACTTCACACACCTCCATTCTGTGACTTCACACAACTCCAATCTGACTTCACACAGCTCCATTCTATGACTTCACACACCTCCATTCTGTGACTTCACACACCTCCATTCTATGACTTCAAACACCTCCATTGTGACTTCACACAGCTCCATTCTATTAGTCCACACACCTCCATTCTGACTTCACACACCTCCATTCTATGACTTCACACACCTCCATTCTGACTTTACACACCTCCATTCTATGACTTCACACAACTCCATTCTGACTTCAGACACCTCCATTCTATGAGTTCACACACGTGCATTGTGACTTCACACACCTCCATTCTATGACTTCATACACGTCCATCCTGACTTCCCACACCTCCATTCTGACTTCACAAACATCAATTCTGTGACTTCACACACCTCCATTCTTTGACTTCACACACCTCCATTGTGAGTTCACACACCTCCATTCTGAATTCTCAAACATGAATTCTGTGACTTCACAAACCTCCATTCTATGACTTCACACACCTCCATTCTTTGACATCACACACCTCCATTGTGAGTTCACACACCTCCATTCTGAATTCTCAAACATGAATTCTGTGACTTCACAAACCTCCATTCTATGCCTTCCCACACCTCCATTCTATGATTTCACACACCTCCATTCTATGACTTCACACACCTCCATTCTGTGATTTCACACACCTCCATTCTGAGTTCAAACACCTCCGTTCTGTGACTTAACACACCTCCATTCTGTGACTTCACACACCACGATTCAGAGTTCACACACCTCCATTCTGTGACTTCACACACCTCCATTCTATGACTTAACACACCTTCATTCTTACTTCACAAACATCCATTCTATGACTTCACACACCTCCATTCTATGACTTCACACATCTCCATTCTATGACTACACAAACCTCCATTCTGTTACTTCACACACATCAATTCTGTGACTTCACACACCTCCATTACGACTTCATACGCATCCATTCTATGACTTCACACACCTCCATTCTATGACTTCACACACCTTCATTCTGTGACTTCACACACCTCCATTCTGAGTTCACACACCTCCATTCTGTGACTTCACACAACTCCAATCTGACTTCACACACCTCCATTCTGTGACTTCACACACCTCCATTCTATGACTTCAAACACCTCCATTTTGACTTCACACAGCTCCATTGTATGAGTCCACACACCTCCATTCTGACTTCACACACCTCCATTCTATGACTTCACACACCTCCATTCTGACTTCACACACCTCCATTCTATGACTTCACACAACTCCATTCTGACTTCAGACACCTCCATTCTATGAGTTCACACACGTGCATTGTGACTTCACACACCTCCATTCTATGACTTCATACACCTCCATTCTGAATTCTCAAACATGAATTCTGTGACTTCACAAACCGCCATTCTATGACTTCACACACCTCCATTCTATGACTTCACACACCTCCATTCTATGACTTCACAAACCTCCATTCTGACTTCACACACCTCCATTCTGACTTCACAAACATCAATTCTATGACTTCAAACACCTCCATTCTTTGACTTCACACACATCCATTCTATGACTTCACACACCTCCATTCTATGACTTCACACAATTCCATTCTTTGACTTCACACACCTCCATTTTTTGACTTCACACATCTCCATTGTGAGTTCACACACCTCCATTCTATGACTTCACACACCTCCATTCTGACTTCACACAGCTCCATTCTATGACTTCACACACCTCCATTCTGTGCCTTCACACATCTCCATTTTATGACTTAACACACCTTCATTCTTACTTCACAAACATTCATTCTATGACTTCACACACCTCCATTCTATGGCTTCACAAACCTCCATTCTATGACTTTACACACCTCCATTCTGTGACTTCACACACCTCAATTCTGTGACTTCACACACCTACATTATGACTTCACACACCTCCATTCTATGACTTCACACACCTCCATTCTGACTTCACACACCTCCATTCTATGACTTGCACACCTCCATTCTGACTTCACACACCACCATTCTATGACTTCATATACCTCCATTGTGACTTCACACACCACCATTCTATGAGTTCACACACCTCCATTCTGACTTCACACACCTCCATTCTATGACTTCACACACCTCCATTCTGACTTCACACATCTCCATTCTGTGACTTTACACAGCTCCATTCTGACTTCACACACCTCCATTTTGTGACTTCACACACCACCATTGTTTGACTTCACACACCTCCATTTTTGGACTTCACACACCTCCATTCCATGACTTCACACATCTCCATTTTATGAGTTCGCACACCTCCATTTTGACTTCACACACATCCATTCTGTAACTTCACACACCTTCATTCTACTTCAGGAACATCCATTCTATGACTTCACACAGCTCCATTCTACGACTTCACACACCTCCATTCTGTGCCTTCACACACCTCCATTCTGTGACTTCACACACCTCCATTATGACTTCACACACCTGCATTCTATGACTTCACACACCTCCATTCTATGACTTCACAGCTCCATTCTGTGACTTCACACACCTCCATTCTGAGTTCACACACCTCCATTCTGTGAATTCACACACCTCAATTCTCACTTCACACAGCTTCATTCTATGACTTCACACACCTCCATACTGTGACTTCACACACCTCCATTCTATGATTTCACACACCTCCATTATGACTTCACACACCTCCACTCTATGAGTTAACACACCTCCATTCTGACTTCACACACCTCCATTCTATGACTTCACACACCTCCATTCTGACTTCACACACCTCCATTCTTTGACATCACACACCTCCATTGTGAGTTCACACACCTCCATTCTGAATTCTCAAACATGAATTCTGTGACTTCACAAACCTCCATTCTATGCCTTCCCACACCTCCATTCTATGATTTCACACACCTCCATTCTATGACTTCACACACCTCCATTCTGTGATTTCACACACCTCCATTCTGAGTTCAAACACCTCCGTTCTGTGACTTAACACACCTCCATTCTGTGACTTCACACACCACGATTCAGAGTTCACACACCTCCATTCTGTGACTTCACACACCTCCATTCTATGACTTAACACACCTTCATTCTTACTTCACAAACATCCATTCTATGACTTCACACACCTCCATTCTATGACTTCACACATCTCCATTCTATGACTACACAAACCTCCATTCTGTTACTTCACACACATCAATTCTGTGACTTCACACACCTCCATTACGACTTCATACGCATCCATTCTATGACTTCACACACCTCCATTCTATGACTTCACACACCTTCATTCTGTGACTTCACACACCTCCATTCTGAGTTCACACACCTCCATTCTGTGACTTCACACAACTCCAATCTGACTTCACACACCTCCATTCTGTGACTTCACACACCTCCATTCTATGACTTCAAACACCTCCATTTTGACTTCACACAGCTCCATTGTATGAGTCCACACACCTCCATTCTGACTTCACACACCTCCATTCTATGACTTCACACACCTCCATTCTGACTTCACACACCTCCATTCTATGACTTCACACAACTCCATTCTGACT
>JANJXV010002505.1:0-27641 GCA_024803745.1 Megascapheus bottae
TAATCCTTTCCTTCACTCGATTTTTTTTTCACCAGCATTTCCCCGCCATCCCCATCTCCCCATTGAATTCTTTTTTTGGGCGACCTGCAAAGTCCTTTATTTTTTTCATATATTTTATTCTAATTAATAGAAAGGTTACATTACATTCACCAGATAGAAGGTGCATTACTTCACATACATTGATACCCTTTCTCATGTCTTGGTTCCAATTTCCCTCTGCCCATGCCTGCTGCTCAACTAGTTTTCCTCCCTTCCCTAACCCACTTCAAATTACCAAATATACATACATACAATATGTCACTTAACCAGGTGAAATACTGTAAAAATATGAAATAACCAAGGGACAGCAAAAGAGAGGAGAGATAACATTAAAGAAAACAGTCACTCGAATGAGGGAAACCATTCCCTCATTCGTCATAATCAGTAGAAACCTTGGGCTCTACTAGCAGAGATGTGCAATAGAGCAAAATCTGGATACATAAGGATATATAATGTGAAGCTAATTGAAAGGACTTCGAGGATATTGAAACAAAAGCCATATAATGAATGATTGTTGTCCTTAATGTACTATGTTGTCTCTCATCTCCTTTGCTGTCACTTGGTTATCTCATATTGGTATAGTATCTCACTTTGTTATCTGATATATTGAATTTATTTGTATTTGAATATTTGAAATTTGATAGGGAAGGGGGGAAAACCAAGACGGGTTGGAGGTGTGGGGGGGAGGGAAACAGTACCAAGATATGTGAAAGGGTATCAATGTATGTGAATTAATGCACCTTCTATCTGGCAAATATCATGTAAACCTTTTACTAATTACAATAAAAAAAAGAAAACAGTCACTCATTATATGCCTTTTTTTTTTCTATATCCTGACGTCCTTGCATTTAGCATCATACTACATGGCCTCATGTATCTAGATTTTGTTCTATTGTAAATCTCTGCTAGGAGAGCCCACGGTTTCTATTGATTATGACAAATGAGGACAACCATTGAGCTTATGTTCCTTTGAGTCTGGCTTACTTCACTTAATATGATTTTTTCCTAATTCTTTCCATTTCCTTACAAATGGGGCAATTTTGTTCTTTCTGACAGCAGCATAGAATTTCTTTGTGTATAAATACCACATGTTGTTGATCCACTCATCAACTGAGGGACATCTGGGTTGGTTCCATATCTCTGCTATGGTACAGAGTGCTGCCATGAACATTGTTGTGCTAGTGGATTTAGTATGTCCTTGTTTCTGAACGAGTGGGTAAATGCCAAGTAGTGGAATTGCTGGGTCATAGGGGAGCTCTATGTTTAGTCTTTTGAGGGACTGCCATACTGCTTTCTCTAGTGGTTGGACGAGTTTGCACTCCCACCAACAGTGTAGTAGTGATCCCTCCTGGCCACATCCCCTCCAGCATCTGTTGTTATTAGATTTCTTGATCCTGGCCATTCTAACTGGAATGACATGGAATGTTAGAGCTGTTTTGATTTGCATTTCTTTTCTGGCCAGATATGTTGAGCATTTTTTCCTGTGTGTATAAGCCAATCTTATTTCTTCCTCAGTGAAGACTCTCTTTATGTCTTTGGCCCATCCTTTAATGGGATGGTATTTTCTTTGGAGATTAGTTTGGGAGTGATTCAATTTTTTCAGCTGTTGATATATTTTAGATATGAGGCCTTTGTCCATTGTATGGTTAGTGAAGATCTTCTCCCACTCTGTAGGCTTTCTAGTTAATTTGCTAGCTATGTCCTTTGTCATTCAGAAACTCTGCAGTTTAGTGCAGTCCCACTTATCCAGCCTTTCTCTGATTTGTTGTGTTTCTTGGTCCATATTAAGAAAGTTTTGACCTGTGCCAAGGAGACATAATATATCTCCTATTCGTTCTTATAAAGTTTTTGGCGTATCTTCTTTTACCTCCATGTGTTTGATCCATTTGGAGTTAAACCTGGTGCAGGGTGACAAAGAAGGATCCAACTTAATTTTATGCAGGTGCTTAACCAGTTCTGCCACCACCACTTGTTGAAGATGCTGCCTTTTTTCCATTCTATATTTTTGCTCCCTTATCAAAGATTAGGTGGCCATAGGTCTGTGGATTAATATCGGGGTCCTCAGTTCTATTCCATTGGTCTTCAGGCCTGTTCTTGTACCAGTACCAAGCTGTTTTGGTCACTATAACTTGGATAATAGAGTCTAAAGTTTAGTATTGAAATTCCTCCTGCGCTGTTCTTTCTGCTGACAATTGTTTTTGCTATGCAGGATCTTTTATTATTCCTTATAAAATGTTGGATTGCCTCTTATATTTCCTTAAAGAATGACACTGGGATATGGATGGGTATTGCATTAAATTTGTAGATAGCCCTTGACAGGATTGCCATTTTCACGATATTAATTCTTCTGATCCAGGAGCATGGGAGGTTTTTCCATTTCCTCAGTTCTGTTTTAATTTCGTTTTTCAGGGTTCTAAAGTTTTCTTCAAAAATTTCCCTTACATTCTTAGTTAAGTTAATTCCTAGGTACTTTATTTTCTTTGAGGCTACTGCAAAAGGAGTTGCTTTACTGATTGTTGCCTCATTCCTCTCATTGTTGGTGTACAAGAAGGCGAATGTTTTTTTGAGGGTTCATTTTATACCCTGCTTCCTTGACAAAATTTTGAATCAACTCATGAAGTTTGAGATTGAAGTCTACAGGGGTCTTTAAATACAGAATCATGTCATTTGCAAAGAAAGAAAGTTTCACTTCCCTATTTGGATCCCCTTAATGCTTGCCTCTTGCCTTATTGCTCGGGCTAGGAATTCTAATACTATGTTAAAGAGGATTGGAGACAGTGGGTATCCTTGTCTCGTTCCTGAGTTTAGAGAGAATGGCTTTAGCTTTTCACCATTAAGTAGAATACTAACTGTGGGTTTGTCATACACAGCCTTTATTATACTGCACTCTCTCCAGTTATGTAGTTCATTTTCAAATAGTTGCATTAAATAACACATTTAACTATTTACATCATAACAGAAAGAGCCTATGAGTGTTTAAACCCATGTCTAGCAATAATGAAATAAACATATCAGTCAGACTTTCTGTATATTAGTCTATTGTTTTCCCAATAACAATTGTAAAATATTAGCTTCTGCAGAATTTTCCATGCAGATGCTTTGATTTCCTTATTTTTCAGACTGTATATTATCGGGTTCAAAGATGGAGGCATCACAGAGTAGAAAACAGACAGCAAAAAATCTACAATATGTGGAGAATTAGGGACTGGCCTCACATAGGCAGCAGCACCTGTCACCAAAAATGTAATCACAGCTATAAGGTGGGGCACGCAGGTAGAGAAGGCTTTAGACCGGCTTTGTAATAATGGCAATCTCACCACTGTCTTGAAGACATAAATATATGAAATCCCAATGCAAACCAAGCAGAGAAATCCCCATATAAGCCCTATGGTCACACTAATATCGATAGTGACATGAGTCTTAGAACAAGAGATCTTCAGTAGGGAGGGGACATCACAGAAAAACTGTGGGACTTTTTTGGAGCCACAGAAAGATGAAGAGAAAGTTCCAGCTGAGTATAAAACCGCAAAGAGGCTCCCAAACATCCAAGATACAGCTACCATCTGAACACAGACTCCCCTGTTCATAATGACATCATAGCGTAGGGGGTGACAGATGGCCACATAGCGGTCATAGGACATGGATGTCAAGATGCAAAATTCACAACTAGCAAAATGAATCACTAAAAAACACTGACACACACATCCTGGGAAAGAGATGATGCTCCTGTGTGTGAAAGAGTTCAGAATGAGGTTTGGGACAGTGGCTGACATGAGACCTGCATCAAACAAGGACAAGTTCTTCAGGAAGAAGTACATGGGGGTGTGAAGACACCTGTCCACAGTGACAAGGACGAAGATGAGAAGATTTCCTATGAGAGCCTCCAGGTAGATCAGCAGGAAGAAAAAACCATGGAAGACCTGGAGCTGCTGGCTGTCAGAGAACTGGGTGAGGAAGAAGTCCATGTCCACTGTGAAGTTGTCCATGGCCTCCATTGTATTTATCTCATATGAGACCAAGCAAGTGCTGACAACTTCTTCCTGTCTATCAGAACATCTTCACTCCTGTACGAAATCAACTATGCTGTACTTATAAAACACAATCATTTTTCCTTGTGTAAATACATGTTTAAGTTCTGTGATACAGAAGTATCATTGTCAATATGTGCTAGAGCAACATATGGTGGGAGCGTCAATTACACAGAGTACAAATATGCAGCTCATATAAACCATACTAACTATTCCTCACCAGAAGTTTGTTTATACATGTATTAATGTACATTCTCTATTATCTGCTCTGTCTCTCTCTGTCTCTGTCTCTGTTTCCTCTCCCTCCTCTCCCTTCTTCATAATCACAACATGGTTATCATATGCTAGTATTATTGATGTGAAATCAGATAATATAAAATCCTAAGTGCAAAAACAATGTTACTAATAGTCAACAAAATTACAACTTATTTAGGCAAAGTAGAATTATAGAACTGATGAGCTACTTCCTTGACTAAACATTCATCCTTGGATAGAGTTGAATAATTTAGTGGAAAAAATGACATATAGGAATACTTTCATGCAAATAATAAAGGATAATTTTAGTTTTTAAAATAATAAAAATTCTTTACTACTTACCTCATCTAGTATCTATTAAGTGGCCAAGCCTTCTCAAATATGGAAGAGAAGAATTCACAGTGGCCTGGGTAACATAGCAGAATTTTCAGAAGACTTTAAGGGGCAGCGCACATATATTAAGGTGAGAAAAATAGCTTTAACCATGAATAGAATCCAGCAAAGAAATTGATAGCATATCTCATTATTGAAAGACTCAGGAAGTGGACATCTTGAAAAGATGATTTTTCTGAAAGATTAAATAGTGTAGCTGTGTGCTTATGGATCTCATGTGTAATTTTAGCTAATCATTGAGTTGAGAACTGAGGGTCAGGATTCAAATGCAGCCCTGAGAGGAAACTCCATAAGACTTATCTGCAATAAACAATCAAACACAAAAGTGGATCTATAGCTCAAGTGTTAGAACTTTAGCCGTGAGCAAAACAAAATGAAACAAAACAAATGCAAAACAAAGCAAAACAAAAAATATCCAGGATATATTCCAGGATATATGCATTGAGTTCAAGCTGAAGGATCAGCATACACACATACATACATACACACACACACACACACACACAGCACACTATATACACACACACACAGACACACAGACACACAAACACACACACACACACACACACACACACACACACACACACACACACACACTCACACTTGAATTTAGAGGCCTGAGGGAATTAATTGCTGGACCATCCTTCTCTTGGAGGAGCAACCCTGATCCAGACAGTTAAGAAATCCTGATATTTCTATAGAATGTACAGTAAGATATGATGCATTATATTAAAAAACATTAGTATATATTACTTATATTAGGGGAATTCAGTGTTAGTTTCATATTTAATAAATGACCCAGTCAACTCATCTCCATCTCTCTTCTTTATCCCCTGCTTTGTGTGTGTGTGTGTGTGTGTGTGTGTGTGTTTGTGTGTGTGTGTGTGAGTGTGTGCATGTATGTGTGTTGGTCCTGGGGCTTGAACTCATAATCTAAGCTCAGTCCCTGAGCTTTTTGTTCAGGGCAAGTGGAGCAGCACCACTTCTGGCTGTCTGATAGACTTGACTACTAGGGATGGTTTCAAATGGCAATCCTCAGATCTCAGCCTCCTGAGTAGGATTACAGGAGTGAGCCACCAGCACCTGGCTTCTCTACATTAATAAAGAAAAACTTTCATCAGGTTTATTAATGTACTGAAATGATTTTGATCATATTCACTTTCTTTCACCCTCTCCTTTGGCTCTCCTCGCTTCACAGGTACCTGAATCCTAATTGAACCTGTTATTCTGTATTTATTCAATTCGCTTTTAATTTACCAAGTTCAGTGTCTATAAAAGACACTTTCATATGTGATTTTTATATTGCGTTTCATTTCCTTTAAAACCTCATAACAATCATATCACAAATACTGGAATTACCATTATATTATGCATGGTGAATGAGGTTTAGTTGTCTTAAAAGTAACCTTCCTGCACACAAGTAAACAGTGAGTAAAGACAGCTCTCAGCTATCTTCAATTATTTTTTGTATGAAGTTATTCTCTGTGAAATCAAATTGATTAATATTAAATCTAATTTTAGTAAAGAATTAAGATGTGCAAGTGGCTTTTATTTATCTTCTTTTAAATACAAATTTAGCTTCAGGTCATATTAAAACACAACACACACCAACATTCCTACAGAATTAATCTTCCATCATGGCTACCAGTTTTACTGTGGCAAACTCCAGGAAAAACAAAGGAGTCTGAGTAGCTTCTTACACAAAGAAATGACAGGGCTGGGAATGTGGCTTAGTGGTACAGTGCTTGCCTAGCATTCTTGAAGGCCTGGGTTGAATTCCTGAGTACCATATACTTAGAAAAAGCCAGAAGTGGCATTGTGGCTCAAGTGTTAGGCACTGAGTTCAAGCTCCAGGACTGTCAAAAAAATGGAAATAATGAAAAAAGAAAGAAAGTGAAGAAGGAAGGAAGGAAGGAAGGAAGGAAGGAAGGAAGAAAAACAACTATTTTTCTAAGTAGCAATGCCAGATATCTTGAAATCATAATTAAATACTTTATAAAGGCATAAATTGTTCTCATGATATACTGATGTAATGTATAAGAAAAGTTTATATATTTTTTTTATTTTTTTTTGTCAGTCCTTGGGCTTAAACTCAGAGCCTGAGCACTGTCCTTGGTTTTCCTCAAGTCTAGCGCTCTGCTGCTCAAGCCACATCACTGCTTCCAGCTTTTTTTTCAGTGTATGCAGTACAGAGCAATCAAATCCAGAGTATCATGCATCCTAGGCAAGCACTCTTCCATTAGGCCAAACTCTTGGCCCCAAGAAAATGTTTTTTAAGTTTCTTAAAATGAACACTGGAAAGAAATTCAGATTTTACCTGGATTAACTTCATGCTGCAATGCTCTTATATGTAAAACAGAATCTTTTTGCATGTTCATAAGATCATAATGTCCTACAATCTTATGAAGTATCAGTATTCAAATACATCCAACGGATTCTAAATGCTAAGATGTCCTTTTTTTGTAGAGATCTTGTATTACCCATCAGGTGGGAGAGAAAGTCAGGGAGTTTTAAGTGGACTGAAGTCATTTCACGCTTTCTAATGAGGTTGAAGAAGCTTTCATTTCACTCTGCATCATCCTCTGGGAAACAATGGACTGAGTACAGAGTTCTTCTGGGACCATGATGCAGTTATTCATGTAACCTCCAGGGTTCCACTAGAGGAAGTTGTGTGTGCCCAGGAGCCCTGACCCTCTCACCTCCCACCTTATTAGCTCTTACTATGGCTTTGCCCATAGGGTCACTGAGTGTTCAACTGACTCCAGATGAGAAAAACACCATGCAGTGCCAGTATATTCTGATTTCTACTGTATGTTTTAACTTTGTTCATGTATATATTTGCTATATCAAGAAATTTTGATAGAGCCCTGTGCCAATGGCTCACCACTGTAATGATAGCTATTCAGGAGGCTGAGAAATGGGCATGAAAGTCAATGAGACTCTTATCTCCAGGTTACCACTAGAAAACTGGAAGTGGAATGCTATGTCCCAGATGGTAAAGAGTTAGCCTTGAGCTGAACAGCATACGGACAGCACCCAGGCTTTGAATTCAAGCACCATGACCAATATCAACAAAAAAAAAGGAAAGAAAGAAAGAGGAAAAAGAAAGAGTGAGAGAAAATGAAAGGAAAGGAAGAAAGAAAGAAAAAAGAAAGAGAGAAGGAAAGAAAGAAAAGGAAAGAAGAGAGAGAGAAGGAAAGAAAATAAAACCAGGATAAAGTTTATACTGTTAAAAAAATAACTAATAATGTTGTAGAGAGTGAAACTCAGGGACAGTGTCCATGCTCAGAATTCAAGCTCCATGACCAACAAAGAAGAGGAGGAGGAGGAGGGGGGGGGAAGAGGAGAAAAAGTGATCAGATTAGACATCAATATTTACAGCCAACTTTACAAATATATTTATTTCCATATTTGTTAATGTATAATTACATATAACATATATAATATGATCTTGATTATTTTTAACACATATAATGCAAACTTTAATACATTATCCAAAGAAAGAAGTAGGAAATGGATATACACAGGAGTCAAGTTTCTGTCTTGCGCTTGAATTAAGCTAGTGCAGATATGAAGAATATCATGATAGGTAATTTTTTAGAATACATGTGTTTAATAATCTCCTTAGCAAATTTGGAGTAGGAGGAATGCACATTATAGAAGTGAAGAATTCCATTGCTAACTTAACAGTTAATGTCAGAAATTTGATTATGATCCTAAAAGTACCACATACAGAGAAAAAAACTTGGAACTGGTGCTGAGGTTGAAATGCTAGAGCTCTAGCCTTGAAAAAGCCCAAGTACAGTGCCCACGATCTGGGCTCAAACCCAGGACTGGCAAAAAAAAAAAAAAAAAGAATGTGGTTCTGTGGCTCAAAGGGGTACAGTGTTAGCCTTGAGCTGAATAGCTCAAGGACAGTGCCCAGGACCAGAATTCAAGCCCCACAACCAACAAAAAATGATTACAGTAAACTATAAAAACATATATTTGATATACAGATGTCAACTATTTTTCAAGTTAAAATGAAAATAAAAATAAGATATTAGTGCACAGACTGAAAAATGCTAATCACATAAAGAAACAAACTTAAAAATTAGGAAAATATTAAAATTTCTTCAACTAGATAACAAATATCTGTGAAAGTTCCATTGTGTGCCACACCACAAATGAACACATAGATGGGGATTATAGTGCTGTAATATGCAAATAAGTCTAGATATCACTATATGTAATTATCGAAAGTCTTTAAGATATATTCTGACAAGGGACGTGGCCAGAAGCGATCGCTACTACATTGTTGGTGAGAATGTAAACTCCTCAGTCACTCAGGAAAGTAGAATGGCAGTTCCTCAAAAGGCTAAACATAGAACTCCCCTATGACCCAGCAATTCTACTACTTGGCATTTACCCAATCCTCCAGAAACAAAGACATACTAAAGTCACTAGCACAGTGATGTTCATTGCAGCATTATTTGCCATAGCAAAGATATAGAACCAACCCAAATGCCCCTCAGTAGATGATTGGATCAAGAAGATGTGGTACTTATACACAATGGAATTCTTTGCTGCCATCAGAAAGAATGACATTGCCCCATTTGTTAGGAAATGGAAATACTTGGAAAAAATCATATTAAGTGAAGAAAGCTAGACCCAAAGGAACATAGGCTCAATGGTTTTCCTCATTTGTAATAATTAGTACATATCTAGGACTCTCCTAACAAAGGATTATAATAGAAAAAACCTAGATACATAAGGCCATGTGAGATGAGACTAAATGAAGGAATCTCTAGAATATGGAAACAACAGCTTTATCTTGAATGATTGTTATTCTTAATGTACTGTTATTTTTCTTCTCTTTTGTTGCCCTTTGGTTAATCTCATATTGTTATTGTATCTGACTTTGTTATCTGGTATATTGTATATATGTTTATTTTATTATTTTAAGTAGGAAATGGATGGGAGGAAAACAAGATGACTGGGAGGGGCTGAAGGAGGGAACTGGTGACAAAAACAGAAGGGGTATCACTGTGTGAGAAGTAATGCACCTACTATCTGGCTAATGTAACTGTAACGCCTCTATTCATGACCTCAATAATAAAAAATGAAATGAGAAAAACATAAGATAAAATAAAGAATACACATACATTTTTAAAAAGGTATATATTTATAAGTATATATACTCACTTACAACAGCATATATGGACCTAGAATATATTATACAAAGTGACATGTCCACACCTCAAACACCTAGTAGAACATATATCCATTTATATGAGGAATACCACTATTTAATTTACTGAAATAAATGGAAAAGAGACATTTACTAAAGGCTATGCTTTGGGGGCCAATGGAAGAATGTTCATCAGGGAAATTTTACAATAAAAAATTAAATACAGGCCTGCGAGTTTGGACTGTTGGTAGAGTGTTTGCCTAGCATGCATGCACGAAGACCTCGATTTGATTCCTCAGTAACACATACATAGAAAAAAAAGGCAGAAATGGTGCTGAGGCTCAAGTGGTAGAGCTCTAGCCTTGAGAAAGTCCAAGGACAGTGCTCAAGAACTGATCTCAAGCCCAGGACTATATAAAAATCATTAGCTACAATTTAAATAAAAAATTAAAATAGAAATCAATTACAAAATGATTTCTATAGTACTGTGTATGTTATAAATGTATACACTTATATACACATTGCTATTACCTATACACATTGTTATATACATATAGAATATACATATTTACATGAATATACAATTACATGTAATTACATAGTATTGAATAATCATATATACAAAATATATAAAATTAAATTCAGTCATTTTTATTTTTTAAGAGATAAACACATTAACTTTATTACTGATAAAGTAGATATCAGGGAATGTGGCTTAGGTATATGGGACAATAATATGTTTTCTAATACTAAACCTTCAAAATAGATACTCAATTTAAGGTAGATTCACATAAATTCAGTTATTTTTAATTGCATATGTACATCGAAAGTTCAACATATACCTCATAAATATTTAAATTATGAGTTAAATATAGAAAACCCAACTTGACAAAATTTAATGTACAATTACTCATGTGTGAAGTTGTTGGGGGCCGACTGTGAGGTCAGTGACCTTGACTGTGGAGTCAGTGACCTTGAACCTGCACAATTGTGTACACAAGGAAGTGGCTCTTATCAGGATAACTTTAAGCAATGTTAATCACTTCTTATCAGGATAACTTTAGGCAATGTCAATCACTTCTTATCAGGATGACTGGGCAATGTCAATGCTTCTTATCAAGATGACTTTGGGCAATGTTAATCCCTTCTCATTTATCCTATTTAAGACTTGATTACAGTTTTGTATGAATGTAGCCCCTGGCAGTTCCCTCATTTTAAAAAGAGTATTTAAGGTTGGAACTTGAAATAAACTGGGCTACAGTCCTAAGGACAGTTTTAAGCTCATGGCCCTACTGTCTTAGGCTAGAGTCTTGGGCTGTTGACTTGGGCTGTAGTCCTCCAGAACCCCATCTGTTTGTCTGTTTTCTATTTTCTTAGTCCGTACCCCCTATTTCAGGAATCCCGATTCACTGATGGCTGGCTTTGGCATGATGAATATGATATTTAAATATAAATATAAATGAACACAATTTAAAAGAATAATTTAAAACATTCTAGTATATAATGTGTCTATTAATATATTTAACTTGTAGCAGAATATTGAACCAAAACAGACAAATCTAGCATCATAAATATATTAACAATGTATTTTGAAAAATACATACTTCTCCAGTATTTGACGGGAAGTTTTCCAAATGGGCCAATGCATCAATAGTAATACCAGAACATAAAAGTTAATGGCTTTGTTGAGAAAGAGAAAAAGGATATCTGTAGATACAGAATAAATTCTAGAGAATGAAGAGAAGAATGTTTGGGAACAAAGAAACATCATTTTCCTTCAGTGGTTTAGAAAACATGGTTCTTTTTAACAAACAATGCTATTGTACAAAATAAGCAGACAGTGCACATAACCCAAGATTGCTGCTGAAAGGTATAGCAACACCTTACAAATTTTTGGGCCCCCAAGCATTTCCTTTTACTATTGCCCTTAAAGCTCCTTTCATGTCTTTGTCTATCAGAGTATAAATAAGAGGGTTTAAAAGTGGAGTGACTACGGTGTAGAAAAGAGAAACAAACTTTCCCTGGTTTTTGGACCTACTGTTGGCTGGTTGAAGGTACATGAAGATATGGTCCCATAGAAAATAATGACAACCACCAGATGAGACGAGCACGTGCCAAAGGCCTTTTTGTGCCCTGCAGCTGATTTGATCCCCAGCACAGCTAGAGTTATGAAGCCATAGGAGGCAAGGATGAGTGACACCGTGACAATCAGGAAGACCACACTGGCCACAAAGAGCTCTGCCTTATTGAAAGTCGTGTCCACACAGGCCAGTTTGATGCTCACTGCCACATCATAGAAAATATGGTCCAGTTGGCAGTGACCACAAACAGGCGGCTGCACTGTGAGGAAGCATTGAATCAGGGAGGTTACCAGGCCACTGAGCCAGGCTGTGCCTGCCAGGGATGTACAGAGCTTGGGGTGCATAATGGCTGTGTAGCGCAATGGTTGACAAACTGCAGCATAGCAGTCAAAAGCCATCACTGCCAAGAGAACACATTCAGGTGAACCCAATCTCATAGCTACATAGAGCTGGGCTACACAGCCACCATAACTCATGGCCTTGTCTTTTCTGTTCATGGTAACCAGCAGCTGTGGAGCCACACTAGTGGTAAAATAGATGTCCACACGGGAGAGATTACTGAGAAAGAAATATACAGGAATGTGAAGCTTAGGGTCCAGGAGAGACACTAATATGATGGCAGAATTTCCCAGGATGTTCAGGATGTAAAAATGCAAAATGATTAAAAAAAATAAAGGAAACTATCATTCAGAGGCTGATCTGAAAATTCCAGGAGAAGAAATCCTTTCTCAGAGTTGTTATTGCCTTCTTCCATTTTCTGCAGCTTTGTTCACCATACAACTAATATTTCTGACAAAGAAGGTAATGAGTGAAGCATTGATAATATGCGATATTGTCTACTGAGGCTCTTCTAATTAAATATCCCATGGTAGTATTAAATGATCTATAATATCTTTTCTATATATTTTCATTGTAATTAATAGAAGGGTTACATTATATTTGCAGATAGAAGGTACATTAATTCACATATATTGATACCCTTTATCATGTCTTGGTCCAAGATATATAACTATTTTGCTCAACTTATCTGGTAACTCAGCAGTAACCTTTCTGAGACTAAGCATGAATGTATCTATCCACAATATGGAAAGTAGATCAATGAAAAACGAATATTTGTGTTGAAAACTGTTTATACCAAAAAGAAAAATGGATGTGAGAACTAATGTCAAGGAAGCATGCTTCATGGTCATTCTCACAGATTTTAATGATAATGTATCCATGCCAAGACTGTTCAGTTCTAGCTGAGGAGAATGCATTACTCTATACATAATAATAATGAGAAGACTGCCCTCTTTGCAAATAGATATGAGAAAGGCTTTGTGTCTGGAAGATGAGAAATTTACTATATTTTTGTCATAACTAGAAAATATCCATGAACACAATTCCTTGGAAGGCAACTTACCCTGGTATATGAATGAGTATCGGGCTAACATCCCACAGAACTTAACTCATGATGTCTACATTTTCACATGTAGATTTCTACATGCCATGATGAACAATCTATGCATAGTTGTATGTAGGTCCCTGCTTTCCGTGTCAGACCATCATCTTTACTGCTGTATCGTGGTTCTTTCCCTTTTCTCTTCATTTTAATGTCTATGGTATTAGTTGAGTGGGCTACATTAATCTTATTGCAAAATTTTTTGATTTCTGTTTGCCACCACACAAGCTGACACTCAAACACCTCAAACACATAGTAGAACATATATCCATTTATATGAGGAATACAACTATTTAATTTACTGAAATAAATGGAAAAGAGACATTTACTAAAGGCTATGCTTTGGGGGACAATGGAAGAATGTTCATCAGGGAAATTTTACAAAAAAAATTAAATACAGGCCTGCGAGTTTGGACTGTTGGTAGAGTGTTTGCCTAGCATGCAGGAAGACCTTGATTTGATTCCTCAGTAACACATACATAGAAAAAAAAGGCAGAAATGGTGATAATGGTGCTGAGGCTCAAGTGGTAGAGCTCTAGCCTTGAGAAAGTCCAAGAACAGTGCTCAAGAACTGATCTCAAGCGCAGGACTAGAAAAAAAAAATTAGCTACAATATAAATAAAAAATTAAAATAGAAATTTACAATAGAAATCAATTACAAAATGATTTCTATAGTATTATGTGGGGAGCCCGGCCTCTCCTGGAGGCATGTGTCCCCCTTTCACTGTGGGGCCACCTGCGGTGCTGGTGCCTGCATGACTCAGGGATATCCACCGCATGATCCAATGAAAGCCAGCATCCGTTTTGGGGAGTGCTGCCATTGTTAGCGGAAGCCTGGTCTCTGCGTGACAGGATGCATGAAGGGTGCATGACTGGAGCGTGTGAAGCCGTGATTGGAGGGCCTGAGAGAGCTGGCATGAGTTGATTGGCCCACTGCCTGTATATAGCGGCCTGGAGAGAGGAAGGGGGAGGAGAAGAAGAAGAATAAAGGATCCTGCTTAAGCTAGCATTGTGTCGCGTGTCTTCATTGCGGGACAGGGATAGCGTGTGATAGTATTATGTATGTTACAAATGTATACACTTATATACACATTGCTATATACCTATATACATTGTTATATACATATAGAACATATATATTTACATGAATATACAATTACATGTAATTACATACTATTCAATAATCATATATACAAAATATATAAAATTAAATTTAGTTATTTTTATTTTTTATTTTTTAAGACATAAACACATTAACTTTATTACTGATAAAGCTGATATTAGGTGATGTGGCTTAGGTATATGGGACAATAATGTGTTTTCTAATACTAAACCTTCAAAATAGATACTCAATCTTAGGTAGATTCACATACATTCAGTTATTTTTAATTGCATATGTACATCAAAAGTTCAGCATATACTTCATAAATATTTAAATTATGAGTTAAATATAAAAAACCCAACTTGACAAAATTTAATGTACAGTTATTCATGTGTGAAGTTGTTGGGGGCCGACTGTGAGGTCAGTGACCTTGACTGTGGAGTCAGTGACCTTGGACCTGAACAATTGTGTACACAAGGAAGTGACTCTTATCAGGAAACTTTAAGCAATGTTAATCACTTCTTATCAGGATAACTTTAGGCAATGTCAATCACTTCTTATCAGGATGACTGGGCAATATCAATGCTTCTTAACAAGATGACTTTGGGCAATGTTAAACCCTTCTCATTTATCCTATTTATGACTTGATTACAGTTTTGTATGAATGTAGCCCCTGGCAGATCCCTAATTTTAAGAAGAGTATTTAAAGTTGGAACTTGAAATAAACTGGGCTACAGTCCTAAACAACAGCCTTAAGCTCATGGCCCTACCGTCTTAGGCTGGAGTCTTGGGCTGTTGATTTAGGCTGTAGTCCTCCAGAACCCCATTTGTTTCTCTCTTTTCTATTTTCTTAGTCCCTACCCCTATTTCAGGAATCCTGATTCACTGCTGGCTGGCTTCGGCATGAAGTATATGATATTTAAATATAAATATAAATGAACACAATTAAAAAGAAAAATTTAAAATATTCTAGTATATAATGTGTCTATTAATATATTTAACTTGTAGCAAAATATTGAACCAAAACAGACAAATCTAGCGTCATAAATGTATTAGTAATGTATTTTGAAAAATGCATACTTCTCCAGTAATTGATGGGAAGTTTTTCAAATGGGCCAATGCATCAATAGTAATACCAGAACATAAAAGTTAATGGCTTTGTTGAGAAAGAGAAAAAGGATATCTGTAGATACAGAATAAATTCTAGAGAATGAAGAGAAGAATGTTTGGGAACAAAGAAACATCATTTTCCTTCAGTGGTTTAGAAGATACAGTTCTTTTTAACAAACAATGCTATTGTACAAAATAAGCAGACAGTGCACATAACCCAAGATTGCTGTTGAAAGGTACAGCAACAGCTTACAAACTTTTGGGGCCCCAAACATCTCCTTTTACTATTGCCCTTAAAGCTCCTTTCACGTCTTTGTTTCTCAGAGTATAAATAAGAAGGTTTAAAAGTGGAGTGACTACGGTGTAGAAAAGAGAAACAAACTTTCCCTGGTTTTTGGACCTACTGTTGGCTGGTTGAAGGTACATGAAGATGATGGTCCCATAGAAAATAATAACCACCAGATGAGACGAGCACATGCCAAAGGCCTTTTTGTGCCCTGCAGCTGATTTGATCCCCAGCCCAGCTAGAGTTATGAAGCCATAGGAAGCAAGGATGAGTGACACCCTGACAATCAGGAAGACCACACTGGCCACAAAGAGCTCTGCCTTATTGAAAGTCGTGTCCACACAGGCCAGTTTGATGAGCACTGGCACCTCACAGAAAATATGGTCCAGTTGGCAGTGACCACAAAGAGGCAGCTGCACTGTGAGGAAGCATTGAATCAGGGATGATGCCAGGTCACTGAGCCAGGCTGTGCCTGCCAGGGATGTACAGAGCTTGGGGTGCATAATGGCTGTGTAGCGCAATGGTTGACAAACTGCAGCATAGCAGTCAAAAGCCATCACTGCCAAGAGAACACATTCAGGTGAACCCAATCTCATAGCTACATAGAGCTGGGCTACACAGCCACCATAACTCATGGTCTTGTCTTTTCTGTTCATGGTAACCAGCAGCTGTGGAGCCAAACTAGTGGTAAAATAGATGTCAAGAGGGGAGAGATTACTGAGAAAGAAATATACAGGAATGTGAAGCTTAGGGTCCAGGAGAGACACTAATATAATGGCAGAATATCCCAGGATGTTCAGGATGTAAAAATGCAAAATGATAAAAAAAAAAAAAAAGGGAACTCTCAAGCAGAGGCTGATCTGAAAATCCCAGGAGAAGAAATCCTTTCTCAGAGTTGTTATTGCCTTCTTCCATTTTCTGCAGCTTTGTTCACCATACAACTAATATTTCTGCGATATTGTCTACTGAGGCTCTTCTAATTAAATATCCCATGGTAGTATTAAATGATCTATAATACATTTTTCATATATTTTATTGTAATTAATAGAAGGGTTACGTTATATTTGCTAGATACAAAATACATTAATTCACATATATTGATACCCTTTATCATGTCTTGGTCCAAGATATATAACTATTTTGCTCAACTTATCTGGTAACTCAGCAGTAACCTTTCTGAGACTAAGCATGAATATATCTATCCACAATATGGAAAGTAGATCAATGAAAAACGAATATTTGTGTTGAAAACTCTTTATACCAAAAAGAAAAATGGATGTGAGAACTAATGTCAAGGAAGCATGCTTCATGGTCATTCTCACAGATTTTAATGATAATGTATCCATGCCAAGACTGTTCAGTTCTAGCTAAGGAGAATGCATTACTCTATACATAATAATAATGAGAAGACTTCCCTCTTTGCAAATAGATATGAGAAAGGCTTTGTGTCTGGAAGATGAGAAATTTACTATATTTTTGTCATAACTAGAAAATATCCATGAACACAATTCCTTGGAAGGCAACTTACCTTGGTATATGAATGAGTATTGGGTTAACATCACACAGAACTCAACTCGGTGATGTCTACATTTTCACATGTAGATTTCTACATGCCATGATGAACAATCTATGCATAGTTGTATGTAGGTCCCTGCTCTCCGTGTCAGACCATCATCTTGACTGCTGTATAGTGGTTCTTTCCCTTTTGCCTTCATTTTAATGTCTATGGTATTAGTTGAGTGGGCTACATTAATCTTATTCCAAGATTCTTTGATTTCTGTTTGCCACCACACAAGCTGACACTACTTCTCTGAAGTGTATTTCTGGAGATAAAAACAATATCTCACTCTGTCTAACACTTGGCAGCTAGCGGCTAGAATTCTAAACTTGTTTTCCAGTTCTCCGGGAACCCAATGGTATTTATTATTTTCTGGTTCACTGGTGATAACCTCAGCAATAATCTTCACGTAAATAGAAAGATATAATCCAAAGCTCATTACCGGAATTAATTCCCATCACATCACCTGTCCAGTAAAAGCTATCCATGTGACACCTAGTATAATATCTTTTGAAGTAAAGGGAATCTTATTATTTTATGCAAATTTTCTACTTTCAAATTTTCAGACTTGGAGCCATAAGAGAAAGTACAAAATTATTTTCCAGCAGGGAAATCAGTTATTTGAATGAATAGAGTAGGTGAAGTAGGTATCACTGGAAATACATGATCATGAAAATTAAAGAAAACATGAATGGCAATAGTCCAATTCACCCACTGAATACAAAGTGGTCATAGAAAGAAGAGGATTGAACATGACTAATGTTTGAAGCAATATCCAAGTGTCCACAGCCGTTTATAGCTAAAAATCACTCTTAATACAGGTGGATATTGATGACATCATTTTCAACACAGCTGTGATATAAATCTTTCTTAATTTAATATTTTTTCCAACTGGAATCACTCATATGTGCACATGATTTTTCAAGAGTCTCAGTTACAATGTCCTAACCTATACTCTTCATCCTTCTCATTAGCTTTTCTTATAACCTCCCAAGTACCCTTCAGTTGGGACTGGATTGATTCTCACTTAAAAGTCTGCTAATACCTTCTGCCAGCCTCGCCTACAGTTTTCCCAGAAGCCTTGAGCTATCTTCTCTTCTTTCCTACTTTTCCTCATGATGCCATCGGTCAATTTAGAACTTTTCTAGGTTTTTCTTATCTACAGAACACAGCAGCATGAAGTCCTTGTGTCATATTATTGGTTGCTTAAACCATAATCATGGCCTTGGCCTAATGGTAGAGTGCGAACATGCACAAAGACCTGGTTTAATTCCTTGGTACTATATACATAGAAAAGCCAGAAGTGGTGCTGTGACTCAAGTGGTAGAGTCTAGCCTTGAGAAAAACCCAAGGACAGTGTGCAGGCTCTATGTTCAGTCCCCAGGACTGGCAAAAAATATTATGAAAAAATATATATATATGATCAATATAAATATATATGGCTTCCCCAGAAATCAACATGCTACGGTTCAAAACATTCCTGTATTATTGGTATAGGCTTCTTATTCCAAACTGAATTGCATGCTCCTCATGGGTAATACTTCAAATGATGTTAACTGAAACGCTTTAATATAGAAAGCATTTTCAGTGGACTAATCCCTCTTTGAGAGTGGAGTAGGAATTATTTCCTCAGGGAAGAAGGCATTTGCCACTTTGTTCTCAAATACTATGGATCCCAGATTCCTGGGTTAATAAACGCATGCATTCGTGGATTCTTCCTGGTAGAATATTTTCTAAATGTATCTGGACTTCCTGTCTTACAAACTACTTTAAAACCCCTAAACTGCCTGCATTTCTGTGCTTACACCTTATCTCTGACACAGAAAAGTTCCACTGTCTTTTACAAGAAGATGCTGTTTATTTCCCCTTCCTCTACTCTCCATGGGACAGACCACAATTATTCATGTCTCTCACCAAACTCTGCCAAGCTTTCCCATTGCAGCCTGCTGCACAGACACCAGAAATTAACAACTCCCTGCACAGCATTCTCTGCATCGAACTTGATCTACTGCCTCCTCTGTGATGCCCTGGCAGATGGTTTATCTGATAACACTGGGTGATATTATGAACGGTACTTGAGTGTAGACATTTCTGCCAATGTGGCATTCCTGTCTTGAACAAAAATGCCTGAACCTGAGATGGTATCTTTTTCAGCTTGTATACTGGTCTCAGATCTGCCCTAACATGAGATCTGGAAAAATACTGATTCTTCTGAATACTAGAGAGTACAATATATGTATTCATATTGGACAAAATATACTGGCTTCAAAAGCAATTAGTTGTTTCTTATCTTTTTTGCCAGTCCTGGAGCTTGAGCACTGTCTTGGTGCTTTCTCAAGGCTAGTTTTCTACTAAGTAATGCACACCGTGATCTGATAATTAAAACTGATATAGTATTTGTTAATATCTCTAAACATATCAAAGAATTGCATGCTTATATTAAGAGAATTCATGCAACGTAAAAGAAAATTTAATACTAGTGTCTTCTTACAATTAAATTCAGAAGTTTCTATATCATCCCTAGTTATTTTTACTTATAAACATAAAGGGACAATAACAAAACAAAAAATGAACACAAGACTTGAAGCATATTGTACATGGAGTCCTACAACAGCATTCAATTCTTGTAGGTTCCCAGTACTATCCTACCAGGGAAATTTGTGACTCTTTTGACTGAACAATAATTTAAGGAACTGACAGGTCATCATTGAATGTTATGATCAGGACTTAAACATAAAATTTTGGCAGATTTCATATGGTCTGAAAGAACTCCGTGATAAAATGTTCACTTAGTAGATTATGTGGTAATGCTCATCTGAGAATTCTGATCACAAATTTTCCCATGAAACAAATGGAGTCAAATGCTGAGAAGAGTTCCATTCAGATATATACATGCTTTCCTGCCCACATCAACTCAGGACAGTATAGACTCTGTCCATCAAATGGAGTTATCAATTTTTACTGATTTACTAAGTATCTCAAAATTTTAAATACATAATTAATAATATATTAAGAAATGATTAAAAGATGGATTAAAAGAGAAGGCACTAATCACAACCCCCCAAAGCTTTTGATCTAGAGTGATAAAAGTTATAAAATGCATGTAGAATGCTTATTTATTTTACAAGAAATCTAATGCAGATTCTAAAGGAAGTACTTTATGGATTATCACATTAACTTCTAACATTCACCATGTAGAATATAGATCTGTAGTGAACTGTTTAAATATATGTGTTCCAGTCTTGTACTCAGGCCTGAGTGCTTTCCCTGAGTGCTTTTGCTCCAGGCTAGTGCTCTACCACTTGAACCACAGCTCCCCATCCAGTTTTGTGGTAGGTAATTGGAGAAAAGAGTTTCACAGACTTTCCTGCTTGTGCTGGCTTTGAACCACAATCCTCAAACCAGAGTCTCCTTAGTGACTTGTAATATAGTTAAGAACCAGCGGTACCCAGGTCTCATGAAGTTTTTAATTGTGTTTTGGATATTAATTTATTTGTATATTATTATACTTACCATTCATTTGAAGGAAGAAGTCAAAGGATTCTGAAGTCAATTTAATTTCCTCTCTGTCTCTCTCCCACTCTTCCCTTTCCCTCTCCCTCCCTCTCTTACTGAGTGTTGAACCCAGGGCTTCTTACACTTCTCTAGGTGAAGTCATCCAGCTTTTTTATTTCTATTTCATTATTAGACAAGGTCACAATAAATTTTCTCAACTATCTTACTACTCAGAATTGTTCTGCTTCCAATTGTGTGGTAACTGGTATTACAAGCATGTACTGCCGCCCTAGTTTAAACCTTACTTTTAGTCTATTATTCACAGTGAACACTTTCTCAACATGGGTTAATTATTTAACCCATCAATTTTACTTTTACCTTTACAGTCCACGGATCCCTCTATCATGTGCCACGGACATGGAGACAAATCTCCAAAATACCAGTGACTTCATCCTTTTAGGACTCATCACCAATCTTGCATACCCGGGGATTCTTTTTGCGGTAATCTTCTCCATCTTTGTGGTGGCTGTAACAGCTAACTTGGTCATGATTCTGCTCATTCACATGGACACCCACCTGCATACACCCATGTATTTCTTGCTCAGCCAGCTCTCCATCATGGACACTGTCTACATTTGCATCATTGTCCCTAAGATGCTCCATGACCTCATATCCACTCAAAAGACCATTTCCTTCCTGGGCTGTGCGTTTCAGATTTTCCTCTATGTGACTCCAATTGGAGGAGAATTCTTCCTGGTGGGTCTCATGGCTTATGACCGGTATGTGGCTGTGTGCAACCCTCTGAGATACCCAGTCCTCATGAATCGTAAGATCTGCTTGTTCATGGTGCTGGGATCCTGGTTTGGGGGCTCTTTGGATGGATTTATGCTGACACCTCTGACCATGGGCTTTCCTTACTGCAGGTCTCGAAAGATCAATCACTTTTTCTGTGAGATCCCAGCTGTGCTGAGGCTGTCCTGCATTGACACTTCGCTCTATGAGACACTGATGTATGCTTGCTGTGTTTTGATGCTTGTTATTCCTTTATCCATCATCTCTGTTTCCTACACACGCATCCTAGTCACTGTCCATCGCATGAGCTCCGCTGAGGGCCGGCGCAAAGCCTTTGCTACTTGCTCCTCCCACATTATGGTGGTGAGCATTTTTTATGGGGCTGTCTTCTATGCCAACGTGCTGCCTCATTCCTACCACACACCAGAGAAAGATAAGATCGTGTCTGCCTTCTACACTATCCTCACACCCATGCTAAACCCAGTTATCTACAGCTTGAGGAATAAAGATGTGGGCATAGCTCTCAGGAAAGTACTAGGGAGATTTGCCTCCTCCCAGAGAATCAGAGCAGGGGATGGAGGTAGGAAATCCTAGCCCACACACTTCTATTCACATGGCCAATCATAACCCTTTCTGGAAAATAGGTTATTATCTTATAAAAATATCATTTTAAAACTACAAAATTACCAGTCAGCAAACTTAATCTTCTTACAAGCATTACTTAAGACCTGTGTTTGAACCACGTATGGTGAATGCACCTGAAATATGAGTTATGTGAGAAGCTGGAGTTGGATAATTACAAGTTTAAAAGCATGTTTGGTTAAACAGTGACTTCAAGGTTATCCTAGAAACAATCAGAACTTGTTTTAAAATACATATTTAAAAAAATAGGTGGTGTAGATAACTTGAATAGCAATCAAAATGGCCCTGGGTTCAATTCCCAGGATAATACACACCTACACATACACACACATTAGGTTCACAGAATCATGCTGGGCAGAGCAAAATGAGTCCCTTTTAAGTGTTCTGCATAGATGATTTTTACATAGTATGTCGAGTGCTTTTGTGTCTTTTGTCTAACATTTTCTATCATGCTAAAGATAAAACTCCAGACTCTATCCATGTTGAACTTAATCTCTATTATTCAGATACATTCCTGAGCACTCCTGGAAAATATCTGAATGGAAACTACAAGGAACATTTTTTACATTTGCAATTAATTAATATTTAAGAAGCTATGGGCTAAGTGATATGATTCTAATTGGGATTCTGTATTTACAGTAACATTGTATAGATTTTCCCCTATAAAGTTAGTATACAGATTCTGACCATGTATTTATTCACATTGAGTTTATATGTCTAGAAATCGATAAATGTTTGTTACAGCGTGAGCTGGTGGCTCAAGTCTATAATCCTAGCTATTCAGAAGACAGAGATGGCTGAACCACCATCTTAGCTAGCCTAGGCATGAAACGTCATGAAATTATATTTTCCAATAAACTGCCAGAAAGCTGAAAGTAGAGCTGTTGCTCAAGGGGTAGAATACTAGAGTTGAAAGCAAAAACACATTCTCAGGAAGCATGGCTAGGTCCCGATTTTAAGCATCAGACTTGGCACAATAAATAAATAAATGAATAATATTTCCAAACAAATAATTAAATATATAAGTATGACTTATTTGTAAGTAATAAATGTATAAGTAACTTCCGTATAATAAAGAATTCATTTCTATTTAATAGTTGATTAATTGAAAATGGTCTACTTAAGATCTTAATATTGCTATAATAATACAAGTTGTCCATTTATTCTTAAGTAAAGAGAAAATATTTAAAAAAATCAAATAAATTAAGATATCTTCTTTCAGCCCCTGTTGTGATTGATCATTTTCCTTATTCTCGATCTGTCTCTTCATATTCTGGCAAATATACATAACACATACATAACATATATGTTATACATATGACATATATGTAATACATATGATACGTGTAACATATACATTTAGCTAGTTGAGATCAGGTGTGACATTTTGGTAGTGAGCAACTTGAACAGAATTTTAACTAAAGAAAGATAGTAATGAAGGGCCAGGAGTATGGCCTCACGGTAGAATGCTTGCCTAGCACGCATGAAGCCCCAGATTTGATTCCTAGGTACCACATACACAGAAAAAGCCAGACTTGGTGCTGTGGCTCAAGTGGTAGGGCACAAGCCTTGAGAAAAGCCCAAGGACTGTGCCCAGGCCCTGATTTCAAGGCCAGATGTAGCGAACAAGAAAAAACAGAAAAAGAAAAAGAAAAAGAAAAGACAGTAATGAGCTTTCTATTGTCTATTCACTGAAATTAACTTTCCTTATGTAGGTCCTAAAATATGAGACAAAATATTCATTCATGTGGTGTTTATTTTTCCTGTCAAATTTAAGTTTAGAAAATTGTTGAGAAGCTAAAGACTAAGCAAAATTTTAGTCAACTTTACCTCATTTATTGTTAAGATAGAAAAGTTTCATTTATCAGTGCTAGACACAACAGGATACAGGCCATTCACCAGCAGAGAGAAGTCATGGTTACTTATTGGTGATGACTAGAATTCTAATGGTTTGTTTGTTTTTCTCTAGCTGGAAATTGTATCCCTGGGAAATTATATCCCTACCAGTAGTCTCTGAAGTACAATCTCCATGCAAATTTCACCCATAGTGAATGTGTTTCATTTTCTTCCCTGCTTTGGTGTGTCCCTCTTCTGGAGGACCTGCCATAGGCAATGTGGATGAGAAATAGAACTTCATCCTCTGACTTCATTCTGCTGGGACTTCTGGTGAGGAGTAAAGCTACTGGGTTTTTCTTCACGGTTATCTTTGCTATTTCTGTGGTAGCTGCAATGGCAAATTTGATCGTGATATTCCTGATTCAGGTAGATTCCCGACTCCACACGCCCATGTACTTTCTGCTCAGCCAGCTATCCATCATGGATAGCCTTTTCATTTGCACCACTGTCCCAAAACTCCTGGTGGACATGGTTTCTAAAGAGAAGACCATTTCCTTTGTGGGCTGTGGCATCCAGATCTTTCTCTACTTGACAATGATTGGCTCAGAGTTCTTCCTCCTGGGCCTCATGGCCTATGACCGCTATGTGGCTGTCTGTAACCCGCTCAGGTATCCAGTTCTGATGAACCCTAAAGTGTGTCTTTTGTTGGCCGCTGGTGCCTGGTTCGGGGACTCACTTGATGGCTTCCTGCTCACTCCCATCACTATGAATGTCCCCTACTGCTCCTCACGTAGAATCAATCATTTCTTCTGTGAGATCCCTGCGGTGCTCAGGCTGGCCTGTGCCGACACGTCCCTGTACAAAGCGCTAATATACGTTTGCTGTGTGCTCATGTTGCTCATCCCGGTCTCTATCATCTCCACTTCCTACTCTCTCATCTTGCTAGCTGTCCACCGCATGCGGTCTGTAGAGGGCCGCAAGAAGGCTTTCACTACTTGTTCATCCCACTCAGCATTTTCTATGGAGCTGTTTTCTACACCTATGTGCTGCCCCAGTCATTCCACACGCCCGAGAAGGACAAGGTAGTATCTGCCTTCTACACCATCGTCACACCCATGCTGAACCCTCTCATCTACAGTCTGAGAAACAAGGATGTCATCGGGGCATTTAAAAGGATATTTACACGTTGCTTGCTCTCTCAGAAAGTAGTCACAAGTAATGCTTAGACACTGATGTCCAGACTTCTGTGTTTTTCAGTCATCATTAATGACTTGGTTATCCCATAACATGTCTTTACTATTGACAACTGGGTTGGCTCATTATATCTGAATTCTAGCTATCTGGGGGAAGGGGATGTTTTACTACTTATGAAGACATCTTTGACAAAAGAACAAGATCTGTTCATTGCATTATATGTTAAAACTGTAGGTTCTTTTATCTAAGAAATGAACCAGCTACAAAATCATCTATGTCCAAGGATTCCACAACTGTGTAAGGAGAATCTACAATATTGACAATGGCTTGTCACTCTCCATAGAATGTAATAAAAGCATCCACAATCAGAAACTTCAAATATCTCAACTTTGTGTCATTTGGCAACAAACAATACTCGGAAGAACTTGAAATCATTTCTGAGCGAGATGATAATCTTTCAAAGAGGTGTGAGATGGTAACTATACACGTGGGAAGCAAATAGGGATTCAAGAAGAAACTCAAGAAGTTTCAAAAAGCATGAAAGTAGTTGGAACAGAGACCAAGAGAAATTAGTGCATGGGTTTTTGTTTTGGAGGGGGGAGGACAAATGTAGCAAAAATGTTACATTGATAGATAAGAGAAATTAAGAATTGAATTGAATGTTCTTCCATCAGCTTGGCTTCCACTGAATACAGACTCAAAGTGGCAAGTGAATGCCAAGAACTTGAATCAAGTTCAGCTGCTGGAAGACCATAGTGGAAATCATAGTAGTTTTTTTCATGACAAGGTCGGTATATAACTGAGTGGTAAATTTATGTTAATGTATATAAGTATATATAACTTTCTCAGTATATATGTGCATTTCATGTTTTCTGATTAAGCCTTTTTTAGAATGTACTTTTGGTAGCTTTGTGAACAAACAAACAAAAATCTTCAAGTGTTGCTGTGGCTCAAATGGTAGAGCATTAGCCTTGAGCTGAAGACCTGAGGGACAGCACTCAGGGCCAGAGTTCAAGCCCCACAACCAACAAATCAACAAACAGGCAAACAACAAAAAACGTACAAAATCAGAACATGTAAATGTGTGCATGTTTGTGGCTGTTTGTGTGTGCATGTGTGTGTGAGTGTTTGCATTAAGGAAAAGCAATGAATGTCATGTCAGTGAAGTTGAGTGACATATAGATGTTATAAGCAACTGAAGGAATTAACTCTAGTTTCTCTCCCTTAATTAAAATTGCCCAATATTTACATATGGTATTTATGTGCACAGTCTAGTGTCCATTATTATTGTTTAAATTCTGATTGTGAAGATGTTAAAAAAAGATGGTAGTCATCTTCTCTTAACCAAAAAGGAGCATTTCCTGCTATAAAAATAGTGAAGGAACACAAAAGGATCTGACTTGGAATATCAGGTACCACTTCGGGAAAATCATGTCAATGAATACTATCAGCAAATCACAGAAATTACTAGATGAGGAGAAAGTCTGGAATAAAATGAAATGACACAGCCAGGCTCATGCCTGTACTCCTAGCTGCTTAGGAGGTTGATCTGAGGATGGCAGTTCAAATCTAGCTGGGGCACTAAAGTCCATGAGACACTTATCTCCAGTTAACCACCAGAAAACTGGAAGTGGTGCTGTGACTCAAGGGGTAGGGTGGTAACCTTGAGCTGAAGAACTCAGGGACAATGCCCAGGCCCAGAGTTCAAGTCCCACGCCTGACCAAAAAAAAAATGAAGTGACACTATTTAAAAGAAGTGAACTCATTACCTGACTTTTGTAACTATAACCCTGTGAATATCACTTTTACAAGCAAATTTAAAATTTAAAATTAGACAATGAACTACTCAATTCTATTCTTATATCCCTAATTCTGACACTTCTTGCAGTCCTTCTCAATGAAAGACTTCCTTTCTTACAGTTATCATATTTATTGTCTAGTTTGCCTTTCATTTAAGTTTCTTCAGAAGTCTCATGAGTGTTCTTTCTGCCAGTGGTAAGATTTCTGGTTAGGACAGAGCATTAATAATTGACCAGCTTCCTTGAATTAAGATCTCAACGATTCACTCCCTTGGGAAACCACAGGGTCTTTCATTTCATGCTAACACTCTCATTGGTATAATCCCACTTCTTGGGTGGCTTTCTGGATGTAATTACAAATCTGAGAACCTAAGTTGGTTCACACTTATTCAACCAATCAATCAATCAGCCGTGTTTTGA